>CAXIVR010000014.1:8024385-8083194 GCA_964035755.1 Teleogryllus oceanicus
TATTTGGAGTATTATATATATGTTACTGAAGTATCAGTGAGGACTGTTTTTGTTAAAATATTTAATTTATGTATTTGAATAGGAATATTTTATTTGCTGTTCTTGAGCAGTGTGCATGTTACTTTTGGAAAACTATTTTGTGTGGTTTGTTCAGAAATGTTTAGTTTACTGCATGCAACTTGTTTTATCTAATTGTAGAGTTAATTTTGGTCTCAAGATATATATTACCTGAAATTCAGCAGCTCAGAAGGATAAGGTTTGTACAATGTCTCAATTTATCAATTTCTCTCATATGGAAACTGTAGATTGTCACCAGTTTTTGAAAGAATAAAATTGAGAGCACACTTTACATAAAGAGTATAACAATTTTCAAGAATGTTGTACACTATATGAACTTTTAGTCACAAAACTTTCAGATTTTCCACATTGCTCTTATGATTTTTATAAAACATAATTTCACACATTTTTAAATTTTCTTCATTACAAATCAAGAAAATTTCAATTATTGAGAAAGTTCTTTTTATTGAGACCACAGAATCTTGAACTCTATAATGCCAGGCATATTACACTGTACTGTTATTGTAATTAACAGTACCATTAAAAATATAAAAGTATTAGGTCATTATTTTAAAGACAGAAGTCTAAAAGTTTGAAGTCATTGTTTCCTACAAGGACAACATTCTCCTTTACTTCATAATTCATTTTCCTTCACTATTGTCAGAGGCATATCTATGATATGGCAAACATGCCATAGGCATGTGTCATAGGTGCCACTAATGAGGGGTGCTATTTAGAATATAACAGCTAAAACAAACAACAACATCCCTAATTTGAAGTATCCTAACTGGGGTGCAAATTATGTGCTTGCATGGGTGCCTGAATACCTAAATATATCTCTGACTGTAGTTAATTGAAATTGTGAATCCATTACAATTGAACCTGTACAAACTACACAAAAATTTATATGGGTCAATGTAGCATCAACAAAATTGTGAGCTGGGCTAAAATATGTTTAGGCACACTATTTCCAAATTTGCAGTAATCATAAAAAATGAGCACAAGATCAATTGCAAGTGTTTGCTATTGTTTTCTTGCCCCACTTCATGCATTTTAAACACAGTTTATTTTATCCCATTAAATAATAACATTAATCATACTTGAAAGAACCTTTGAAGAAATTTGACCTGATTTGTCTCAGAGAAATTAGTTAATTACAATCATTAAACAAATGTATTATATGTCTCCATGTTTCACATAACTTTTGAAATATTTTGTTCACTAAAGGGCAATTTATCATAACGCTGTAATCCTTGAAAACAAAATCATATTGATTCCATTAGAAATATTCAAATAACACACTATTACAAAACTTCTGGGAGCTGTCCTTTGTAGTTCTTTATACAATTTTATGAAATGTTTTAAAAGCTACCTAAACAACAGCTTTGAAACAGTTCCAAGGAGGGTTTCAAAATGCTGATAGCTGGAAGTAAATTTCTGATCATTAGTGTTTTGTGTTTGTCTTTCCAAGACCTCTGTGATGTATTACCTTCATATGCTCATTGCAGAAACTCTTACCAAGTTTCTTACCTTGTTGTACCTGGAACAAGCAGCAATGTTGCCCCCTTGACGTGGCGGTTGTTATGGGAAGCGGCTGTAGAAAATTAAGTTGTTATTCTGATGACACCCACGAATGTTGTGCAGGTTCCTAAACATGAGTGTGGTGTCAAAAACTACTTTTGACAATAGTCATTATAACAATAAAATTACTGTGTACCTACACTCTTACTTGAAGCAAAACAGCAGCAAATTGTGCATACTATGACTGAATAAACATTATACTCATATTTACCAAAACAAGAAAGAAATGTTCTATGCTTTTGTTTTATTCTCTTGATTTGTATCACCACTGAAAAATCTGAAAATATTCACCAATATTTACAACTACATTTTTTGTTATGTTTTTTCTTTGTAAATTCAATAGCATAGGAACTAAACATAAAAAAAATTTAAAGAGGAAAGAAGTATGTTTTAAAATTGCCAGTATTTTTAATTTAAAAATTCAAAGCGTAATGTGTAAACAAAATAAAAAAAGTTTTTCATTGTATAGGGCAGAGAGTAACGTTAGAGTTGAAATAAGTTGAATAATTTTATTTTGGATCAGAATGATTTGTCTAAATATTTTCTTAACTTTGCAAAGGAGTAATTTCTGCCATCTTACTTGGCTAGATGCTTTTAGAGGATTTGCAAAATGCAAATGCAACATTGTGCTCTGGAGACAGTGCAACTTGTAAGGGCTAGAATGCCATGCTTTTTAAGCTCTATTGTGTAATTATATGTGGCTACATGACACTTTCATCATTGACATCCACTGTATTCTGCGTTGGAAGTTGGAAATTTCTGTAGGATATTTATTCTATTTTAACCAGTGAGTTCAGATGCAGGAATAGTTTGCATACAAGATTATTAATTGTGAAACACTTCCCTGAGTCTGTTCCCACAAAGAATTTTTGTATGTGACAGTTTCATACTTTATAATAGAAATTTGACACAAGAATATGTGCCAAAGTCAATTTTGTGATTATGTAGATATTTTTAAGAGCTTCATAGTAGTGAAAATACTAGTGCTTTGATTATTCCATGTATGTTGTAAGTACTGTGATCAATTTGTAATTATTCTCTCTTTCTAGACAAAATAGTTTTTAACATAATCAGAAAACAACTTACATGAAAAATGTATTTAATAATAATAATAATAATAATAATAATAATAATAATAATAATAATAATAATAATAATAATAATAATAATAATATATTTGTCACATAAATACAGCATAAGCCATGTATGACAAGTCAGGACATTATATGATCATATAATGTACAATGCAAATATTAAATACAATACAGGTATAAAATTGAATTCTGAATGTTTGAAGGCCTTATATTTGAAATAAATATGACATGTTCATACCTTTACTTTCTCATATACATATTTATATACAGAATAATATACTATAAGTACAGAAAAAGTTATGTAATGCTACAGAAAATCTATTTTCAAATTTAAATGGAAATACACATTTTGGGGACCCCTGATATCGAAAAAGTGTTGTTTTTTAAAACATCTGTCCATCCGTCTGTCTGGTGTATGTAAACAACTCTAGTGCCTGAACCATTCGTACGATTTTTTCCAAACTGAATAAATGCCTGTCGATTTGGCCTGAGATGAAGCTCTGCAAATTTGAGAAACATTCATTAATTTTTGGAAGTACTTCACCCTTGGGACATTTTCAAACATTCTTTAAAAATGGCACAAATTTTTTCTTTATATTTCTTTTAAGAATAGAGTGATAAGCATTTATAAAAGATGGCATAAGACTGATTTTCTCTGATAACTCTGAATTTTTTTTAAAACATGAAAGAAGTTTGATATTTTTGACATCTTCACTTCAACTTCTAAAATTGAAGATGAAGATTTTCATAAATTAAAAATTTATTTCTTCATAATTAGTTCTTCATTGGAGTCATACATTTTTTTATTTGGTGGTTTTCACGTAATGTGCATGCATATGTGTATTTTAAAATTACACAAGAGTTTCTCAAAAACGCATACAAATTTTTCTTTAAACTGTTGGTAGGGATAGTGCTAAAGGTGACATAAATGTCACATTGCTCCATTCCTTTGTTTTTAAAATACACAAATATAATATTTTGATTTATCTCTCACATTATTACAATTTACACTACCAGTATTTGTTTTAATATTGTATTTATGAAATTACATATGCTTTAAAATAATGTCATATAAAGTCTCTCAAAAACCCAAAAGTTTGTGTGGAATTGAGTCAAAGTCATTTTCACACATGCTCAAACACCTCTCTATCAAATGGCTCAAATTTTTCTTCAAACTTTTCAATGAAGAGTCTATTTTTACTAGTTAATGAAAGAAAGTTCATTTGAGACATTCTTATGTTTTTCAATTACACAAATGTATTTCTTTTGAAATATCTCCTTCGCCTTAATACTTCCAGCAATTTATAAACACTATTGAATATGTGAGTTAAAGTGCCTCAAATGACTTTACATGAAGTTTTTCGAAAACTCAAAAATTTTCTGTGAAAAAGCAAATTTCGTATTTACAGTAATGCTTAAACGCCATTTTCTTAAAAACGACTCCAAATTTTTCAATGAAAAATTGCCATTTATGATGAGGTTTTACTCTTCTTTAATATTCATGAAGTAATATTTTGGTTGTACTATTAAAACTGGTAGAAAATGTGAAAAAAAGTACTTTGGACGGCGACAAAAGGTAGTTGGCTAGAGTGTGTGGCAAGTTGGAAGAGACAGAAGAAAGCCTCAGACAAAAGAAAATAGAAAACTATCCATGCCATTCTCTTGCATCACTAGTTTGCTAATGTTATTTTAATTTCTAATATAATTTTCTTTATAATTTATTGTGATATTCATACCTTACTTTTATCGTAACTACCAATTTTTACATTGTTGGTACTGTTTACGCAGTAGAGAGGAAGTTATGTAATTCTGTGAGAAGAAAGGGCGAATTTTCGGCAGAAAAACTGTTATTGCGAGGCCCTGATAATGAAAAAGTGGATAAATTCAGTTGCTAAATTTAGAAAAAAATCCTCTAACACGTGGTGTAGCCAGAATTCATGTTTTATGGACCCTTGATACCAACAAATCGATTGACGGCAAAACGTCCATCTGTCCGGTTTATGTGAACAACACTAGCGCCAAAACCATGCGTACAATCTTTTCCTAATTGAAGAAACCCCTGTCAAAATTGCCTGAGTTGCAGCACTGCGATTTTGAAAAATATTAAATAATTTTGGGGGATACTTTACACGAAGCCATTGGGACATTTTCTAAATTTTCTCAAAAATGGCTCCAAATTCTTTAAAAACATTATTGTAGGAATAGAGTAAACACAGTCAGAATAGAGAGACATAGCTCCGATTTTCACTGTTAACTCTGAATTTTCGAAAATTGTAAAAGTTCGATATTTTTTCGGGGTTGTCTTTCAACTACAATATTGAAGATAGTGATTTTTTCAAAAGAATTTTATTTGTCACAATTATTTCTTTCAGTAAGATCATGCAGTTTTTGTAACTTTTAGTGATATTTCTTATATTATGGCATTCAATACGTGCAATTTAGAAAATTAACAAAAACAATATTTTTTCAGCTCCCATTTTTTCTTTAAACTTTTGATAGGGATAGTACTGCATGTACACTTTGAGATGACAAAATGTCATATTGCTCTATCCTTTTGTTTTTTCCAAAATTACAAAAATGTATTTTTTTATTTGTCTCTCACGTCGTTAATATTTATATTAGTAGTGATTTGTTAACATTATTGTATTTGTGATTACATGTGTTTTAAATAATGTTATAAAAAGTTTCTGAAAATCTCAACAGTTTTCTATGAAAATGAGCTTAAAATTCCACATTTTCAGAAACGTTCATACGCCATTTTCTCAAAAGCAGTTCTTATTTTCTTCGACTTTTCATAGGATTGAGCTAATTACCCACTTTAATATCATAAAGTTCATTTTAAGGGTATTCTTTTGTTTTTCAAATTTACACACATGTATTTTTACTTTCTTTTACTTCCTTGTCTCCAAATGCGTTAATACGGACATTTCCAGTGATTTATTAAAACTGTTGCATTTCTAAGTTAGCATTCTAAATGACTTCAAATAAAGTTTTCAAATGAAAAATTTTCTATGTAAAAAAGAACTTAAATTTTGCATTTATAGTAATGATTAAACGACACTTTCTTAAAACTCACTCCCTAAATTTTCAATAAAATTGCCATTTAGGATGACGTTTTACTATTATTAAAGTAATATTTCGGTTTTAATACTAGAAAACCAAAAAATTGAGAAAATTTTAAAAAATGTTCTTTGGCAGTCGGTAGATGGCAGCTAGCAAGGGTATGTGGTAAGTTAGTGCTAGCCCAGATGAAAGAAAATAGAAAATGAATACGGGAAAGTCTGTGCCATTCTGTAGCACCTCTAGCCACTTTCTCGAATACGAACATATATATGGAGTAGTATACGCAGTGTAGATATGTAAGAAAGATATGTAAGGCTGCGGAAAATTGATTTTGAGACTTCAACGTAAATACACATTTTGGTGTCCCCTGATATCGAGAAAGTAGTTTTTCCAAAACGTCCGGCCGTGTGTCCGTCCTTCTGTCTGTCTGTGAACACCATTAGCGTACATATGTAGGATGTTTTCCCAAATGAATATGCCCTGGTTGATCGTGCTTGTCTTGAAGCGCTGTGAGTTTGAAAAACATTCTTCCAAATTTTGAGAGAACCTATTTACCTGCAGCCTCAGGGACATTATCAAAATTTCCTCAAAAATTGATCCAATTTTTCTTTAAAAATTTTTGTAAGAATGAGATTAAATACTTGTAAAGATGGCAAGTGTCGGTTTTTCACTGTTACTCTGAATTTTCGAAAATTTCAAAAGTTTGAATTTTTTCCGACGTCTTCCTACAACAACAAAATTGAAGATAAAAATTTTCCAGTGTAAGTAAATTTTTGCTATATTCGTTCTTTCATGAAGGTCATGTACATTTTAAATTTTAAGTACTTTTAAATTTTTAATATTAAATTTTTAATATTAAAATATAATAAAAACAGGATTTTCTTGGCTTGGCTCCAAATTTTTCTATAAACTTTTGGTGATGATAGTATAAATGTACTCTATTAGATATATATATATTGCTCTTGTTTTCAAAATTACAAACTTGTAATTTGTTTGACTTATCTCTCATGTCGTTAATATTTATGTATGGCTATATCTTCTCATTATTAAATTTATACATGTGCATTAAATAATGTCATACAAAATTTCTGGAGACTCATCTGTTTTATGTAAAAATGAGATCAACATTTTGCCTTTTCATAAACACTCAAACGCTATTTACTCAAAAACTATATTTTTTTTCAAATTTTTCCAATACATAGTACTAATTGCACTGTTTAATATAACACCTGATTTTGTTTGCGGCCTGGATAGCCCGAGGTCAGTAAGGCTGAAGAGCTGTAGCTGCTTGATGTTTAGGTTCAAATCCGCCTCAGGCATGGATGTATGTGTTTGCTGTACTTATTTCTCCTACAGTTTAAAAATCACACTGATGCGCCAAATGACCTTGATGTTGAAAAGCGACCTGAAAATAACAATTTCATTTTGGTTTGGAGTGCTGTTTTGTTAAAAAATACACATATGTCTTATCTTAAATATCTCCACGGCGTTAAAATGCACATTTCCAGCAATTTGTTAACACTATTGTATTTGTGAGTTATTGCACTTTAAATGAGTTCTAATAAAGTTTTTCAAAAACTTAAAAATTTTCTGTAAAAAGGACCTTGAAATTTCACATTTATATCTCTATATAGCTAAATGCCATTTTCTTAACAATTTTTAATGGAATTTTTTCAATGAAAATTGCCATTTAGAAATAAGTTAATTCTCTTCTTTAATATTCTTAAAGTAATATTTTGGTTCTACTATAAGGAAACTGAAAAATAGAGAAAATTATTAAAAAAATGGACCTTGGGTGGCGAAAGACAGCAGCCTTCAGCCCAGGCAATGAAAAGCTAATATGAGAAAGGCTGTGCCTTTCTGTAGCAACACTAGTTTATTTGGACTTCACATGACTGAATCTAATATTCAAGAGATTAATTGACAAAGGCTCTTGAGAGTAGTGCTTCAAAAATCTCCATGAAAATGGGTAAGATGAAAAATGATTCATATTTTGTGATTGAAAATACAGAAATAAAAATGCATTGCTGATTTATTTATACTGAAAAACCACACACAAAAAACATACTTGGAGTATATTACTTTTCCAGGTGAAATACTTACCTAATGATTCTAGGATGTTTAAATTTTCTTGAAAATTCTTTGACCAAATAGAGAGCAAGAGTAGGAAGAATGCGAAACAATTAAACCTAATGAAATTCAGAACCCAAGAAATGAAATTTTAATGAAAACAAATGATTAACAAGTAAATTTTATTTAGATAATTAATAAGAAGGAAAATATACAGGAAGAACTGGTTGAAGTGTTTAGACTGAAGTCAAATAGAAGTAGAAGCAGAAGAAGAAAGAAGAAGAAGAAGAAGAAGAAGAAGAAGAAGAAGAAGGAGGAAAGAAGAAGAAGAAGAAGAAGGAGGAGGAGGAGGAGGAAGGAAAGAAAGAAAGAAGAAGAAAGAAAGAGAAAGAGGAGGAGAAGGAAAAGAAGAAGAAGCGAGAGGAGAAGGAGGAGGAAGAAAGGAAGGGGAGGAGGAGGAGAAGAAGAAGAAGAAGAAAACAGGAGAAGAAGAGGAAGTGCAAAATTGAGTTACAAAGAAGATGAGGGTAGTTACAAAGTGAAATTAATGAAAAATTTGTGAAACTGAGAAGAGAGGAATGAAAATAAAAAAAAATTCTCAGCTTCTGCCTCTGTGTTGTACTACTTTTTAATTTTAGTGCTCTGGTCCAAGAGATTTCGTCAAATATGAGAATTTTATTTGCTTTTATTGTGCTATTGGCAAAATATTTATTAATATTTTTGTAGTACCCAAAGGCGTTCTTTACAGAATTTATTGTTTGTTCTGGGTCTTGCAACAATATATTACACATTTTCTCCATTCTTGGTAAAAATCTATTTCCTGTCCACAGTCCCAATGCTGGATATGACTCAGGATGATAACAAATTATCTCACTCCATCCCAATGATCACTTTGACTCAGCATAGGGTTATCAAATTTCTGGTTTTGTAATTAAAATTTAATGAAGGTAATCTAATTTGTTCCTCGAAAAACTTGATAATTCTGAATGATTCATTGATTATTGACAACATCTTCACAATAATAGGTTCACTATTAGTAATATCATGCAAATTCATAAAAATGTTAAAATTAAATTAGCATTCTTTTAAATATATGAATTAAACCAAGAAAAGAATTAGTTTAAAATGTAATTTTTTGTAATGATCCAATAAGTAATATTAAAAAACATTCGAAAGTATTTGTAGTAAATTAAATTGATGGAAATTGATGCATTAGGAAGCCAATCTTTCAGAAACACGTAAAGCAGCTATAAACAATCCAGTGTTGTTTCGTGGCCGGGCCGCGGAGAGAAGCAGCCAGTACATCGTTCCGGGGTCACAGGCTCGGACGAAGTGAAACCCAACGTGTTTCATACAATTGTATGGTGGAGCACTAATTTAATTCTATTATTTTTCATCATGCTTTACGTTTTTTCCAATAATATAAGTAATTACATTTTCAAATTCGAAGTCACTCGCATGACTCAATGCTTTTATCACGTTCAGTGATTTCGGAGAAAGCGGACTAAGGGCAGAAGTGAACAGAAGGAATTATTCTTGCCTAAAAATATGAGTGTAATTAGTGGTAAGGATTATATACTATATATATTAATGTTTGTAGAGATATTTATAAAGGTCCATACCTTGTAACGGGCGGATTTTCTCTCTTCAGCCCCTGCCATTGGTTTTAAAAAAGACGCAAAAAATGTCCTGCAGCATTTCATTTGATTGACAGTCACTCCTGCCTGACAACGGCCTCCTCAGTGCCGCAGGCTGTAGTTTAGCCGTTCGGCCGCGTCGAGGAGTCCCAAAGGGTCGGGTGACCACAGCTGCTTGGAAAGCGGAAAGGAAGTCAGGTAATTTTTCCGAAATTTCACTTTACGCCGCTCCTGTTCATCCGATTTGCATGATTGACACGGCGTTGGATTCAGGAAGCACGTCGTCATCACGCTATAAGCCCACATTTTTTAATTTCTTCCCGGAACTACGTGAGAGAAATTTTAAATATTTTTTTTGAAAAATAGCTTCGTAGCGTAAATTCTATTTTAAAAAGGAGTCCAATGCCGTTTACAGATCGAAAATCGGACAATTTGTTCAGAGGTTATCGATCTAGTAATTTCCGTGTGATTGTGCTGCGATCTATTGATTTTTCCTATAAGTATTTTTCGGTGCATTTAGCCTTAAGGCATTAGGGAATGTGAATCAGAATGCAAAAGTATCGGCGATCCTCATCTAGGTGTCGGGAATAGGGATGCAACATTGATGTTGATATTTTCAAAACATAGATTTTGTATAGACGCATGAACATGTTCGTAAAAAATGAAACGTTTATGAGAGCCTGATGTTTATTATCGATGTGTGATGAGTTGTTGTGAATGAAAAAGAACCGATAATCACAATTTTATAAAAGTTAAAATATGAAATAATATTGCATTATACCACTGTCAATACATGTGTTCGAATAAAGCGAACTGTGATTGTAACATCCTCATCCAGTAGATTATCTTCAGCCCAAGACCCCATCAAGAGCCCATGACCCCATTTTTCGGGCATTTCCTGCGCATGTCCTACCGTACGCAGAGAGGCGGCCAACGCAAGCACTCTAGGTGCTAGGTCTCTCGCCCACCTTCCTGTACCCATTTGAGGAAGTTTTGACTCCATAAGATGACCCTGGGCGATAGTTTTCGGGCTTAGTTTCGTTGTTATTCTTTTTACTTTCCTTTGCCCTTTTGTCTAAAGCGTAATTATAAATTAACAATCACGGCCACTGTCAAAACAAATTATCTTCCGCACGAACATGATCGATGTTTCTAAACCAGGTTTTTGAAAGATGTTTTAATTTTGAACATTGATATGTGCATTTGTATTAATTAGGCATCATTTGTAGCTTTTCTTGCTATCCGAAGCAGGAGGGGACGCGCCGATAATTCAGCGAGTTCTTCCTAATAATGCAGAATGTACGCATGAAAGACTGCGGGTATCAAACACACTGTTCAGTGCGATGATGTCTGTTGTCGGCTCAGTCCAGTCAAGCAGCGGCTGCAGAGCATCTCTCCTTTCATCTGCAGGTCCAATTCTTCGCGGGAGTCTGAACGCGCAGAGAAATAAATACTAGAACATAGATCATAAGCCATCCTTATTAGACCTATCTGGATATACAGCAATAGGATGCTGTAATTTGTTCATTGCTCCTCGGACTCGAACTGCCTTTTTCCTTTTGTTTGTGATGTTGGCACGTAGTTATTCAGATTGTGCCACTTACACCTTCTTCTGCTTCATTCCTATCATTCCAAGCATAATATCCTTTTCTAGAGATTTCGTTCGACCACATTATGTCAAATATTTTATTTTCCATTTTTGGCTTTGGTTTTTAGAAAGTTCTATTGTTTTTTTCAAAATTTCGGCATTTATCTTTTTGTCCTCCGTTGTACGTTTAATATTTTCTCCGTGTCCATACTTAAATGCATCTTCCTTTTTCGGCCTATCTCAATGTTCAGCTTTTACACCACACAACAGGATTAGAAATGCCATTTCTCCGTTATTTGGATTTTGGTCTTACGCAGGGCTTGATTTCTGACGGAACACGACGGAACGGCGTTCCTGTATCTCACTGATAATTATTACATTATATTATAAATATGCCAAGTATTTCTATTAAGTGTCAAATCATTTTGAGCGCGTTCCGGGACCTAAAATTTTAGAAATCAATCACTTGATATGCCTGCATATTTTATGAATTTGTGTAATTTTCTTTCCGCTGCTTTTCTAAAATTATTCCTCTCTTCAGTTTTTCTGTACAGTATCCAGAATTTATTGTGTAATTCATGAAAGTATTTAACTTCATACCATGTATATCACTTCTCCGTTGATGTTCAGGCTTCTTTTTACCAGTTGACATAAATGTTGTTTTCTTTAAATGTAAGTTCATAGAATATTTAAATTTTATATTAATAATATATTTAGCTATCCTTATTGCATAATTCAGAATTAAGTACGGATAAAATATCTGCATAATTTTGATGACATAACATTTTTGCGTTTTCTCGAAAAGGAGTAAAGTGGACATGTCACATTTTGAATGTTTGCTCCTCATTTCGCGCTCCTTTTCTATCAAGCCCAGCGCAGCAAGGGCATGCGCTCAGAATGTAGTCACCAGCCTTCTGGGCTGGGCTTTTGGTCACTCTGGCACACTGCTGTTCTGATAGCGTGACTTTTCTGGCCTCTGCAGACATCTCGCCGCGTTCTTCGGCGGGCTGCGTGCAATTCGATATGCCAAAGCTAGGAAGAGGGCGATGAACAGTTTTCAGTGGGCGAGAACATTGTGCAATGACGAAGTGGAGATTGTATTTACTCTATAAATTAGTGGAATCATTCGCGTTTCCTTAATTATTATAACCAGTATATAAATAGAAACAAAATTAAAAATTAAACAATTAATAACAATTATGAAAGTATATTTGATTAATAAAATTTTTGTGAGATATTATTAACTAAAGTAACTTATTTTGTCAAGATGTATGGATGAAGTAAGCTATTGTTTTTCATTGAAATTACCGGTATAACGTTTATTGACGTCCATGCCGGTAAAGACATTCAATAAGTATTTACTAGTATAAAACAATAAGGTATTTGAAGGTATGAAAAAATACCGGTATTTTTACCGGTATTCAATACCTTTTCGGTCGCTGTTCACTACCAGAATCAAAGAAAAACAAACTATCCTTGTTATTTTCTCTTCATTTGTATTTACAGCATTTGAAGAATTTCTTTTTTTAAAAACATATATTTCATGTATTTAAATATATCTCCAAAATACATGCTAAAGAAAACTCAAATTAGAGTTTAAATGCAAAATACATATTTCAAATACAAGTATTTAAATGAGTGCTCAACCCTCTCTATAAACTAGTATGTACGATCAACCCAATGTACTAATCTCAGTTCCCAGCTTGAGCGTTGTACTAATACATACCACAGTAAGTCCGGAAAAATTTGTAGAATGAAATTGCAAAATATAGACATAAATATATAGAAAACGCTAAATAAACGAATATGCAAAGTCAGATTTCCTGCTGTATGTAACATGAAATTTCATTAGAAGTAATTTAGTACAATTACACTGTGTAAGTATCCTTACAATACAATTTCAAATAAAGCTAGCGATGATACAACATCACACACTTTCTGGCATTATTCCTAAATTTGTCATTTTTGAAAAATCGGAGAGTTCAATGAAAATGAGGCCCACGACATTCTTTTTAAGCGTCCCTTCTATCCGTGTAAAAAAATTGCGATTTTTTAGATTTTTTAAATATATACATCAATTTCATTCTTAAATTACTCTAAAACTACGCGGTTTTGCTATAAACTTACATGACCTTTGCAATCTTCGAAAATACGGCGGGGTGGGCGAAAATGAGACCACCATCATATTTTGTATCGTCTTTAAACAAAAAAATTGGAGCTCTTTTTGAGAAAAAGTTACAATTGTTTTAATTGCCTATACTTCGCCCCAAATTGCACGAAAGCACTCCGATATTTCAAAAATTAAACTTGATCTTATTTTTCAGATCTGTCAGAACAGATTTCAGCAAGAGGAAAAAATATATCATCAATGTGTCTCAGTTGAAGGAAGACTGCTCCCAAGAATTGCGTTAGCGAATTTTCTAAAAATAAGTGACGTCAACAAACACCATAAATCATTTCTTTTGCGTTCTGTACGGAACACGAGGACTAAATGTAATCAAATAATTTGTTGACGGTTTGAGAAGATTTGAAAATGATTTTGAGCAATGCCAAAGTATCCTCAAAAATCAAAATATTGGTTTCAAACTCAAGAGGCCTCGAGTTCTTTTAGGTAGATTCAGGAGAGAACAATTTTGGAGAAAATTAATGACAGTTTCGACATTAGCGTTGACCATAAACGGACAGACATGTTTGGCGTCAATCGATTTTTAGGTATCAAGGACACATGTATTGTATATTTTCGCTAGACCACGAGTTGAAGAAGTAATCATAGCTAAATAGCAGAGGATTTATCCACTTTTACTTTACCAGGGCCCCACAATAAGAGTTTTCCGGTACCCGATTACATAATTTGTCGGAAAGTAGTTTTAAAATTAACAATAAAGAAAACAATTTTAAAATTTAGCTTCAGCGATTTTACTTGGGAAAACAGATTCATCAGGTGAAATCTATCAAGGAGACAAACGCCGTTTTGGGATTAAAAATCGAGTCGCAAGATAAAAGAACTCACACGTAATCTCGGCTCATACTTTCTCGTAGAGGAATGATAACGAAAGATCTTAGAAGTAAAATGTATGTAAAATAAGATGTTATGGCATAGAATATTGGTGATATCTACACAATTAATTCCATGTTCTTTTTGAAGTCAGTTTCCAAATCGGAATCGAAATTTTGAGTACCGCCTCAAATAATTGTTTGATGGTATTCGAAGGAAGAAGGAAATATGTGAACAAGATAAATAGTTTTATACGACTATTACAGATAATATGAGACCGTTTGGTTGTGTTACAGCATCACTACATTGATAAGTGGAGAAAAATATATTGAGATTGAAAAGGACGAAACCACAAAACCGACTGGCCGGCTTGCCTGCCTGAGAGCACGGCCTCCTTCCATGCCGCAGGCCGCCGGGTTTGGCCGTGCGGCCGCGTCGAGGGAGCCCCAAAAAGGGTCGGGTGACGTAACTGCGGGAAGCGGGAAGGGGGGGGGGGGGGGGTGGCGTCAGGTATTTTTTCAGAAATTTCATTTTACGCCGCTCCTATTCATCCGATTTGTATAATTGACACGGCGTTGGATTCAGGAAGCACGTCGTCATCGCGCTATAAGCCCACATTTTTTAATTTCTTCCCGGAACTATGAGAAAACGTTTTCAAAGTTTTTTTGGAAATCTTTTTTGAAAAAACGGCATCGTAGCGTAAATTCTATTTTAAAAAGGAGTCCAATGCCGTTTTAAGATCGAAAATCGGACAATTTGTTCAGACGTTATCGGTCTAGTAAATTTGCTTATTTTGGTGCTGCAACGTGTGGCGACAAATGGAACTAGGTCGGTACATTTAGCCTATAGCCACACTTCTCCTGGTCGTCTAAAATGGCTCCTGAGCAGTATTGTTTTTCCTGGAAGGCGTTTTCAATATAACAGATGATTCTATCAATTTGTTCGACCCTTAAGTGTTAATGTTTGAAGCCAAATTGGTAGTCTGGAACAAGGTCACTGGTTGCTATGAGAGAGCTACTCTGATTAAAATCATTTAAATAAAATAATTTTTAAAATGTGAGTTGATGACATTTGTTTCTGATTAAATGCTTAATTTGCTTTTAACATTTTCCCAAGACTGTAGACCTAAATATTTAGAACACACATATTGAAACATTAAAATTCACCTGATAATGCTTGCACCTGTTTGCTTTTATTGCTGAAGTTTTACTTCAACCATATGTTTCATTTTCCTTATGATATGTTGCGAAAGAAATTAGTTGAAGTAAGGCATTGTAATTTCTAAGGTCTGTTACAAAAATAGAGGTGCAGTGAATGTACTTAAATTTATGTAATTTTGGACAATTGACTTTATGGTTAAACTGATTGGCTCAATTTCTAATATATCCAGGATATTTGATTTAATTAAATTGTGGACCTCCCTGTGTAAATTGAATAGAAAATTAATACTAGTCTCTTGAATATGTATTTATTATTTTTATTCATTTTTTATTCAAGAAAAATGCCTATATGATATACCCAATAATGGACTTAATACTTGGGCATGAATTATTTCTTTACTCTTAGACAATCAAGAATATTTTCAACATAGGCTGGAACTAAGTCTGGGCATTTTTCCCATAAGTATTAAATGGGTTAAGGTTCAGGGTGATATTTTAAGGACAGGTCGAATGGGACAGGTAATGGATTGGCCTAAATTAATGGTTTTCTTTGTGCCTATTAAGATTATTATCATTTTTTAAATAAAGTTTATAATATTCATGATCTAAATACTTCAATTAACAAATATTATGAAAGTAGAAACACAAAATAAAATTATCATAATCATCTCATACTCAACAACTAAATAATTAAGTAAATAAACTATTAAATAAATAATTGAGCCCGTTGATCGGAGGTACCCCTGACTAGATTTCGCCGACTGCTGGTTTCTCGGCAGCGTCGCGGGTCTAATTTTGACGCCAGGGATTATCAGCCCATAGTAGGTGCCTGCCTACCATATTACCCCCTATAATGAGAGCAATCGAGTCGAAATTTTGTTTCTAAGGAAAAATTCACTTTTTTTCGGGCAGCGGTGAGCCGCGTGTCAGTCCGACAATCCTTCAAAAGCCCGCAGATCGTTGTTGGTTAAAACTGATTTTTGAAATTTCCAAAATTCAAAATTTTTTCGAAGTCTTCCTGAAACTAAAATTATTTAAGATAGAGATATTTCCCTTAATGAAATCAGTTCCTTAAAGATATATTTTGAAATAAGGTCTTGTACAACTTTTCTAAAATTTGAATACTCTTCGAGTAATTTTGCGTGAAAATACTGTCGAGAAAGTATGGGCTGTTTTAGTTTCGCATTTATCATCCACTAGTTTCGCATTTATCATAACTTTTCAGCAAAGGCGGGTTGTGTGTTGCCAACTTCATCGGTCTTGACCGCTGATATTTGGATCTTAAGTCCGTGAAATCATCTTGAACTTTTTAAAGTGGCCTCCTTTCGGTCTCCTACGGAGCTAGCCGTCGTCTTTTGAGAACTTCCGAATAGCCTGGCTGGAATTTTTAGTCTCGCTACCGCGCGGTAGCTCGGGAGTCGACTTTGCGGTCCCGTCCCGCCGGTCCGTAGGCTCGTGCGGTCTTGGCCTCCCAGCTAGGTCGAGTCGAGCATCTCTACTTCAAGTTTCAATTACCAAGTAGTTTCAGAAGCCTCAGTCGACCAACAGGTCTTCGCAGAAACCGTCCGACGCGTCCGGTTTCGCTCTTTAAAATTTTCGAAGTCCCGTTGTTGCGTCCTCTCTTGACGCAACGCGTCCCAAGCCCCTTAAGGGGCGTTGAGCGCTTGCCCTTGGAGTAATCCTCCATTAATGTGCTTTATTATTTTTAATATTAGTCAAGTCTCGCCCGTCGCAGTCAGTCAGTGCCTTTTATCCCTTCGGCCAGGGCTCGACGCCGTTAGATCCGGGGGTTCTGGCCGGTCACCCAACCACGAACCGCGAGTCTCGAATGCGCTTAACCTTCGTGACTTCACGGGCGTAGTAAACAATTCGCTAGCGCCGCCAGCAACTTATTTCTGTCCCATTGCTGCTATGTGAGATCAACTAATATGTCTGTGTTGAGCTGTTGTCTCCCAGTACTTGTTTGCATTGTGGTCGCCATAAGTGGTGCAGCGCCACACCTTCTCGGTGGTATGAGGAGGCTCCACTCCCTCCACTGGCACAGGTAGCACATTTCTCACTGCGGGGCCGCTGCCAGAACTCGCAGCGCCGCCTGCAAGTGCGGGTCGCATGCGTCACGAATCCTTCCACTCTTCTCATAACTGCTTCTCCACCGGCGGACCGGGTAAGAGTCGAGTGGAAGCACCAACTGATCAGTGTATCAACTGATGTCACTGCAGCGCCTCTGGCCGGGGGTCCTAGGTTCTAGGTTCGAGTCCTGACGGCGGCAGGATTTTCAACACTAGTTTTCAGCTAGGTCGAATTCAGTCGCTGTCTGGAGAAGAATTCTAGCGGCCGCTGCTCTGATCGGTAGTTTTCCGTGGTTTCTCCAATCAACACCAGGCGAATGCCGGAGCAGTACCTACCAACGGGCCAGGACCGCGCGCGATCTGTCCTTCCTCTTCCTTGTCCTATCCTCTTCCCTTACACACACTTACTAACATGCACTACACTACAACATATTCCGGAGATCGGTCGGGAGCTTAGAACTTGCCCGGCTGGCGGCTCCCCGCTGGGATGAGTCCTGGTTAGGGTAAACCCAGTAGTCGACGTAGGTCGGCCCCGGATCTGCCATCCAGAGAAGATCACCGCCATCTCCCGCGAAAAAAAAACCATGCACTACTCTGACGGGACTAATAACCAAAGCAGTTGACGCGCCCGGAAACACGAAAAAATCAATCAATCAATCAAAAACCTAACCCTAAAGCTAGCTCAGGCACTTGCAGCCCGAAAAAACACAGGGGTGGCTATTTCGGTGCTGTCCCATCTTCCAGTTGTTGGTTCGCTGATCCCTTTCCCGAAGTCAGGGCACAGTCCTCCCAGCTTCCAGAAGAACAGATAGGCATCCGATTTGGCGGTTACATTGCCTGATAGCCGACACTGAAAGTGTCTTTGACCGTCCCCCACTTCCGTAGCTGTTCTCTCAGTCCACGCAGGGCTGGTCTTTGAGGGACGTAAAGAAAAGGGTGATGTGGATAGGAGATAGTTTGGGAACAGAATCGGGAAAACGGCTAAGGCAAAGCTAAGGTATCATTTTGGCAAAAGGAATAGATGGAACAGCGGAAAAGGAATGGCAATGAAAGATGGATCAATTTCAGTTGGAGGGACAGGGGAGCCTACTCTGTTAGTCGCCTTTACGACAGGAGAGATCCCGTGGCACTAATCTACAAAAAACCTGACACCACACGGCATCATCATTATTATTATTATTATTATTATTTTTATTATTATTATTATTAAGCCTGCGCTACAAACCATATTCTCACTTCAAAAACCGTCTGTAAGACCTCAAATGATCTGCCACTAGTACAAATGGTCCTGGAAGAAAAACAAATGCCGGCAAAAGTTAAAATAAAAAGTCTAACCTCTATGACTCGAAGCATTTTTTATCTTCGGTACTTGATTTTTTAAAAAAGGTAAAAAGTCGGAAATTCGTTACCGTCCATAGGGGTCGCCACCTTCAGTCCCTCTCTTATCCTTTCCCCATCAGTCTCTCTGTTGGTCTCTCAAACCCCTTGACCTTTAACTTTCGCGTCTACCCTCACGCTGCCGATGTGGTGCTGAGCCAGCAAGTACTTTCCTTGGCCACCACCACCACCCCCACCACCACCTTATTTTCACATTCTTTGATTACTTTAGCTCATTTTTAACTAGTACAGCTAATTAAACAAACAAACAAACACAGACAGATAGACAGACAGACAGACAGATAGATAGATAGATGGGATAGATAGATAGATAGATAGATAAATAAATGAAATCAGAGAGTTCAACGAAAATGAACAGCGCAATAATGTAAGTGTTCCTTCTTCTATCTGTAGAAAAAGTTAAGAAAAAGAAGGTTTTTGAAAAAAAAATTTAAGATAGCTGTGTCCCAGAAAGTAAAAAACCGTAAAATTGGTGTTTTTCAATTTATTGGGTCGTTTGCTCAGTTGCATTCTTTTTTAAATGCTTCGAACCGTTTCTCGCTCATTCTTAGTGTAGAGAAAATTGTTTTTCGAAATGAGTGTCAACTGTCAAGCCTATAGTGAGTGAACATCAGATGCATTTTTTCCAAATTTGGGGAAATTTTTCAGCCCCTTTCCCAGAACGTCAAACATCATAAATCAAAAACTATTATAGAAAATAATATAATTCTTTTTGCAGCATATACCCCTGATTTGCTCTACTGAATGAACTAGAATAGTTAATCTGTTTTTAAATAGAATAAATAAAAAATTTCAGTTTTGTGAACTGGAATGTCAGAATAAATATACAAACAATTATTTTTCTCAGAAAATAAAATCCTGACTCTTTAGTTTCCACAGTATCATTACCAATTCATTCATTAGAATAGTCAATTGTGATTAATTGAAAATAATTTCTCTCTCTCTCTCCTCTCTCTTCTCTCTCTATATATATATATATATTATATATATATATATATATATATATAATAGATAGATAGATAGATAGATAGATAGATAGATATAGATAGATATAGAGATATATAATTTTGTTGTAAAATTATGTTTGAATAAATGCCTTGACCCTTGCTATTTATTTATAAACAAATAGATTTTTAAAATTATTTACTCTCTAAAAGCTAATAAATCAAAATGTACAAGGAAAACAAAATAAAACCAAAAATCTAGAATTAAAAATTAAAATTACCATGTTTTGCGCAAAATGACACGAAAATTATGCATGTATTTGGAAAATTGAACTTGACCGTATTTCAAGATCTATCTTTAAAGAAAATATTTCTTTAAAGGACATTTTTTTATCTTCAGTACCTAGTTGTAGCAAGACCCCCAAAAAAAATCTCAGTTTTGCAATTTTCGGAAAATCAGGATTTCAACTGAATGTAGCCCTGCACAACCCTCTTAAGTTTCTTATACGTTATCCGAGGACAAAGTTTAATCAAAATTTTTGGGAGCTTTTTTTGAAAAAAATTTTGAAAATTTTGGGGCTTATGTAAAGTACTCTCAAAAATCAAAATATCATTAGAAACCCCTCAAACCCTTTGGGGTCGTTGAGATCGAGCGGGGAAAATCAATTTTAGAGAAATCGGCAGAGGGGTTTGGGGCCTCGTTGACTACAGACGGACGGA
This sequence comes from Teleogryllus oceanicus, assembly GCA_964035755.1. Classification (NCBI taxonomy): domain Eukaryota; kingdom Metazoa; phylum Arthropoda; class Insecta; order Orthoptera; family Gryllidae; genus Teleogryllus; species Teleogryllus oceanicus. Next base: position 8,044,762 of record CAXIVR010000014.1, read on the forward strand.
CTTACGACTTTTTGCTCAATCGATTTTTCGGTTTCAAGGATCTCCAAACATTGATTCTGGGTTTCACCACATGTTCGAAGAAGTAATTTATTTATATATAAGAAGAGAATTTATCCACTTTTTCGGTTCAGGTCGACAATAAAGTTTTCTGAAAATTCGTGTTTTTCGGCGAACGATTGAAAACTCTCTTCTTTGGGAAAAAAGGTGAGAAAGTAAAATATTATAATTGGACCAATAATTTGGTTTGCTGATCCTGACATTGATTTAGCTGTGGTTCCTTGTGTTGGTGGAAGTGGGTGATAGAACCCTTTTGTGAAACGCATTCCCTTGCGTCGTCGATTCCCGTATTTTATAACCATTTTCAAGGAATTTCGATCTGTGCTGTATCATTTCTCTATGGCATTAGGGAGCGGTAGCTCAGTGCATCAGCTGATGTCACTGCAGCGCCTCTGAGGGGGAGGCCCTAGGTTCGAGTCGACGTGGCAGGATTCGATCTTTTCCCCGGTCGAACCAGTCGCTCTCTGGAGGATAATTCTAGTGGCCGGCTGCTCTGATCAGTAGTTTCCGTGGTTTCTCTGATCCACCCCAAGCAAAATGCCGGAGCAGTACCTAACAAACGGGCCACGGACCGCGCGCATCTCCTTCCTCTTCCTTGTCCTATCCTCCCCACACACACACACACACACACACACTTCCCTAACATGCACTACTATACCACATTCCGGAAGACTGATCGGGCTTAGAGCTTGTCCGGCCTGGAGCGATGCCCGTGGTGGGAGAGTCCTGGTTGGGGAAACCCCATAACCAACGGTAGGTCGGCGCCAGATCTTGCCATCCTGAGAGGAAGATCACCGCCATATTCTGAGAAAAACATCACTACTTTACGGACTAATGATCTACGCTGTTGACGCGCCCGGGAATCACTAACCAACCAACGAATCTACGGTATTGGGTTATAAATTTCCAACCACTAAAATCGATACTCGACTCTCCCCCTCAGTTGACATCATTTCTTCTCAACTAGGAATTCGGACTAGGGCCCTTTTGGAAACAGCTTCCTGCAGCACGCTTCTAATCGTTACCGTCTGCGCTTTTTGAGCATCCGCGCACTCTGAGGGAAAAAGGCCTCGAACCAGCCGACTTGGGCACAGTGACACCGCGCCTTCTGAGGGCTCTGCTAACTACTTTCATTTCAAACAATCGCCAAAGAGGCGCGCGTGCTTTCTTTCACCACCATTGCAAGGCGCATGATTTACAATTTTATTTTCCCCGCAAGGGCAATCTATCTATATATTTAAAAATAGGTATTCTGCCATGACTTCGTCTAGAGCTTCTACTGAACCGATTGTTGTATTTTTCTTTTAAATGAAAAATGTGATCCTAGATGTGTTATCAGATATTGTTTGTGATGATTCACAACATTTACGGTGTAAATTAATTAATTAAATCATTCTTTATTAATACGCTTTTCAATAGGCAATTGTTTCTCCCAAAGGGGGGCTGTTTAAAATTGATATCATGAGTCGATAGATGTGAATCCCCCCGCTTCATGGTGGGGCTGCTTGATGGTTTGTTTGAGTGTTGAGATTTGTTCACGATTCAAGGTTTTGTTTCAGTGTAATAATTGCATTGTGATGACACTTTGCATGTATTTCTTTGAGTGTATTTTGTGGGGAACATTTGGGCAGTGGATTTTGTTCGGTTGTACTGAAGTAGTGAAGTTTTTCATAGGTTATGTCGAATTCGAATCGTTGCCCACGCGCCCCAAAAGACGCAAACGTAGTACATTGAGTGGGAGCAGGAAAGAGAAAGACAGCGTATGTGTCGTGATAGTGAGGTCATTTCGTTTTCTGTTCGGTCATCGTCTACGAAATGTCAGCTTTGTTCTATTTTGTACTTCCTGTGTGAGAGAAATTCTGTAAACGAGTTTACTCTGTGTTGCTAAAATGGGAAAATAAGTTTACCTTCGAGCAATATGCCAGAAGAAATCAAACAGTTTTTTATAGGAGATGATGACGCATCAAAAACATTAGAATAATATCCTTCAGTATAATAGTGCTCTTTCTTTTGTATAATTTGGTGGAAATTGCATTGCCTCTGGTCATGGGCCATGGTGTTCAAATTTTTGGGAGCTCCACATCACAGAATATCTTCGTTATACCCTGAAGATTCAAACAATGCAAAATATTGTGAACATTAATCTGGGACAGTAGTTTACATTTATCTCAGATCACACCGTCAAATTTTGACGGGTTCTCACTAGTGTTGAGTAAAATAAAAGGAAGGTTTGTCTCCGTGTACTTTACAAACTGGTCCTCCATGAATTGAGCGAACTGATATGTGCAACTGTGTGATGGAGTCTTAACACAACTGATATTATAATTTTCTGGAGCCTTCACAGATTTAAACTTCTTTATAAATAGTGGTATCACAAAATGTAGTACAATACTGATTCTAATAACATTTATGTTTTTATCTTTGAGAAATATACGAGTGTTTAATAAATTGTAAAAATGTGTTTTTTTTTTTAGTTTTCTGTTTTATTTGTTCCTATTGGACCATTTAAAAAGCCTGAGATGCTGAAAGAACCTATTTTAGGCACATAAAACTCATATTTTATAACCTAAAAATCCACGCCCTATCCCTAGTAATAATGTAGAAAAATGCTGATGTTTTTTAAAACTTTTCTTTTCATTAAAAATTGTACTAAAATTAAAGAAAATTGATAGAATAAACCAATATTTTGTAAAAATTCCAAATGTTAAAATATGTAATATAGTGCTAAATATGTAACAATATATAACGAAAAAATTGAATGTGTGTTAGGATGGTGACGATTCACCGAGATTGCAATTTTCAGGACGGTAAGTAGAAAGAATAAAAATATGTAATTACATAAAAATCCGGTCTTTAGTCATTATTCTTTGCAAAATCCACTTAAAAAAAGTGTGCAATATAATGTTCATTAAAATGTGAGCCTTAAAATGTGCAATATAATGTTCAAAAAATGTGAGCCCTAAAAAAGTTTTCCGGGCAGCGTATTTGCGTCCGTGCAACCCCAGGTCGACTCCGGGTCGAGGCAAATAGTTGAGCTTTCGTTTAAAAAGTGTCTCAGTTTCTGTAGTGTGTGACGAAAAAAAGCTCATGCAGGCGGATTTTGCTAGTTACGATAAAGAAACGCCACGTTGTCATATGCTCTCGCCCCTTAGCGTTGGAATGAAACTAGGCAAACATGGGGGCACCATTAGCCACCCGACAAAGTCGAACAATCGCCCCAAAATGCCAAATACGTACAAAAAAAGGGTGATAAATGTAAGTCATTTTGGTGCAAAATACCACCGTCATCTCCTTAGTTTCATTAAACAGTCAACTCTGTTTGTAGTGAACTTCTGGGGACCAACATGTTTTTTTCATTATTCCAGTGGTTCACTATATCCTAATGCAAAATTAAATGGAATTTCTCACAATAATTAATTTTTTTAATATACAACAAACTTCATCAGCATGAACTGAAAAATTTTAATATATTCATTTATACGTAAAATCAATTATTTTCAATTGTTTCCTTTGTATATTTTTTATTAGATCCTTCTCTGAGTTGGTGCTCTCTCCAAACATGATTCTGCTTTGTCCTCGGCCTCTAAGTATCGTAATGCAGTCTTGGCACCTTTCAATGTTTTTACATGTTGGAACACATACTTCGTACCATCAACATCTTTCTTTTCTCTGTCCCCTCTTCGTATCTTAGCTAATATGAATGTGACCACAATTGAGGCCGCTTCACACGAAAACTATAACAACAAACGTGAAGTCGGTTGCCTAGTAAAAAAAATTGCCCGGTACAGAAATTTGAGAGCTGAGCTAACATCATTTCCAATAATAATAAAACAACAACAATGATAATAAATAATAAATATTAGAAATTAATAATAATAATAATAAAAATTATTGATTGATTGATGTCTCGTCCCGCTAGCTCAACATCCCAAAGAAAAGAATGAAAATTTAAAATATCAACCCTGGCAAATGAGATAAAGGAAATGTGGAGCGACGTGGAAATGGTGACGATTCTACCAAAAATTTCCCTAGGCGCCACTGTGAAATTCCTAATTTCCCTACATGAACCCCTTTTGCGAACTGCATCTGAAGAAGGGTTATAAATCCAGATGCATAAGATTGTCATACTGGCCCGTGTAACATCGTGAGGAAGTTTCTAAAAATTTGGGTTGTTGATCCAGTGCTGATTATGAAGTTGGAACGTGTATCTCTTGTTCATGGTAATGAGATACACGAGTGGGAAAAAAGTTAAATTGTGATGATGATGATGATGATAATAATAATAATAATAATAATGATAATTAATAATCAAAATTATAACAAAAAACATATTGCCAGTCTGGGTAGCAAAGGGGCTCAGCAAAGCGCCAAGGGGACCTCGGAGGAACGATCGCGGTTTGAGTCCCGCCTGGGTTTAGTGTGCCGTCCATTTATCATAATTCCATCTTCCATCCCCCAGGACTAAAAATCCTGGGCTATAAAATCGGTTCACCTAATGCTGATCCCCCTGATTGATTTCATGCAAAACTTGCAACGTGATAAATGATACTGAGCTCGTGCAAGTGCATAGGTCCAAGATGGCCTATTCGCAAGCAAAATAATAGTAATAATAATAATATTTTGTTTTTAACGTTTCTTTTCATTCTACCATATTTAGTCTTTTATTTCATTTTACAATTGCTGAAGTCAAGTTTTATTATTCTTTCCTAAAGAGCATTAGCTGTTTGTGCAAAACATTCTCGTTTTCAGGGAAGGCAGGCGTTCATAGGCGAAGACGACTGGAGCGGGCTCCGAGCAGCCGCCACCCATGGGTATTCACGAAGGATCCGCTATCCTCTGAAAGGCGACGTGGGCCGGACCTGGTGACATTCCTAAGGGCCTCCTATTTATCCTCGCTTTCCAACGCTCAAGCCCCTCGAGTGACTCAGAAATTTGAAAAACTGTCTTCTTATCCCGCCCCTCACTAGTTTCTCGTTTCCCTTCCGCGTTCCGTGTCAGGTGTACACTAATAGGGCCCTTCAAATTGACTGCTCATTTTGTCTTGGTATATTGACCGGTTATTCTAGAATCTCAGTCGTTTCGAGACACTTCACCCTTTCTTTTCGTTCGGTCTCTATGACCTCAGGTAAAGATTTAGCTACTGAGAACTTCTAATCCCAGCTTCAGAAGTGAATGCTGCTGAAATATTCTTCATAGAAAGAAATCAGGTTGATATGATGATTCCACAAACAATAAGTCAAATAAAATTTTAAAAACGATTTAATAGAAATCTAAAGATCAGAATTTGTAAGAAATATATATATTTTCAATAATGCAATTGGAAGGTTGTAAACTTTTGAAATTGTCGAAAATTCGAAGTTTCAATGAAGTCAGATTTGCAACATTTTCATAAGCATACTTTCTTTATTCATGCAAAATTATTTTAATTTAAAACAATTGGAGCAATTTTTGAGAACATTTCAAAAATCGTAAGAAACAATAAGTACTCCCAGTAAATTTCGATCTTGGTCTTACGTGCAGGTTCTTTCCACACTTCTGTCATATACAACAGGCTTTCGACAAAGCCTGGCCTGAAGGACTTTGTATAAATTAAATCGACTGCGCCCCTCAGCCCTTACCTCTTGATGAAATCATACCTATCTAATCACTACTTCCAGATCAAATACCAGAAGAACTATCACCCTTCCATTCTATTAAATCAGAGTATCACGAGGCAGTGAGCTTGGTCCTGTTTTATATCTTGTAGTATACATATTATCTACAAGCAATGCAAATACTATAACTGTAACTTTTGCTAATGATACAGCCATTCTAGTAACGCACGAAGACCAAATAAAGCTTCATCAAACGCTCAAGAGCACTTGCACCAACTAGAGTATTGGTGGCAAAAGTGCAATTCAATTAAACCTTCCAAATCTAAAAACATTATGTTTACCTCTTCAAAAGAATGCCCTTAAGTCCAACTAAACAATGTTTATTTACAAACAATTAGTGTTAAATGCCTAGGATTCCATATGGACAAAGAATAACATGGAGGAATCATAAAAGGAAAGAATCGTAAAAAGGAAAGAAGCACAAATCAAATTCTCTCAAATATCATGGCTTTGAATCGCACTCAAGTCTGCCTTTGAACAACAAAGTACTTCTCAACAAGGCAATTATCAGGTCAATTTGGAGCTACGGTATTCAACTTTGGGACTAGCCAGCAAATCAACATAGAAATTCTCAGAAGGTTGAGTCAAATGTATTCGAAGGTTAGCCAATGCACCATGGTACGTGAAAAATGGCACTCTACAGCGGGACCTACAGATACCTAGAATTTATGAAGAAATCACTAGCGAAATACAGTACCAAAACGGCTAAACAGCCATCAAATCCATCAGCAATTAACTTACTGGACAATAGTAAGGAAGTATGACTTCAAAGGTATCATATTCTGGTTACCCTTCCGGTCGAAACGGAACACGTAATAATGACTAATCACAGTTCTTAAATGATATCTTGTATTATCGCATTTACTGAATGTTTGAATAAAACAGATTGTAAATAAGCAGAAAAAGAATTTTAAAAAACTCTTTCATGATTCTCTTGACGCGCATTAGTAACAATGTACAGAGTGATTTTGCAGGACGAGCCAAAGTAACAGCTATGCTGGCAACATAATCTGTCGTCGTGCCCTCGAACCTATTAGAATCCCTTCCCGTATTCGTTCGTTTGCAGTTGGCTAACTTGTAAATGGCTTCGATGCTTCCTTTGTGATGTCCTCGTCCGACAAAATATAGTGCGCCACGAGAAATAATTGAAATTAGGAAGTGTAGTGTTATGTGCTCTTCAATAAAAATTCTTTTTTCATAAACATTACATTACATTTACTTTTAGTGTGATAAATATAATGTTTATTTTAAAACCGAGACTTGAATGCGAGATGTACTGGTCATGTGTTTCCAGCTTAAATCAATTTTCTTTCTATTTACATTCGTGCAGTTTCTTTTACTGATTGTGAGGCATGTTAAGAGATTTTCCACATACTGATTAATTTAAATATTTCGCACTCGCGTACGTGCATCTACCTCAGTGAAAGTCTTATACTTCTGCATAAGGATGTTTCACAGGAGCCATTATCACTTTACGAAGGGCGTGACTGAACAGCTGTCGCGATGGAGGATACTTCTCTGAACACATGAGATGTTAACTTGTTTCGAACTGTCACTTGGGATCATCCTTGGAAAATCGTTCTATACAGTGTGGTGCTATTGCGTGTTTTGTATCGTGAGTGAAGTTTTGTGAACTGAACATTTGTTCGAAAGAACTCCAACATATACGTGAGTACAATTACGAATCTGTATTAACAACAATCAGCGCATTGCGACTGACCTAAAACCACAATTAATCCTACCAATATAAACATAAACACAACACACAAGAACGATCTACAGAACCACAAGAAAGAAGTCTTCCGAGTTCAACTGTTAGGATGTTTTCCCATCAAGAGAACAAGCAGTGATCGTTGAAGCCATGAAGGTATTCCTATAGAGACTACGTTTATAAACTAGCCACCTTGAATTTTCTAACATTAGATTCGTGTCACGTATCTCAAACAATAGAATATGTGTTTTCCTTAGTAGCAAAATAATAGCAGAACACATTACAAAGAAATACCAAACGTTAAATATAAACAATCACGAACTGAATATTAGGCCGTTAGTTAACAAATTTAAGAGAGTGATCATATCTAATGTATGTCCTATAATTCCTTATGATATAATTGAAAAAGAGTTTTCAAACAGAAATATCCAAGTGACTTCAAACAAATTCATTCGGGCAGGAATCTCTGAACCTGGTTTCTACATAATGAGTTTTGAGAGCTACATTTATACGTGAAGATATAAAAAACTTCCAGAATCAACCACAATTCTTTATGATAGAACAGTTTACAAAATTTATTTATCAACTGATGACATGATTTGTTTCCTACGTAAACAAACAGGAAATCCTCGCCAATCAGTGTCCTAGTAACCCCACACAATGTACAGAAATGGCAAGTAAGGAAACACATAATCAACTAGAAATGGAAAAAACTGAAAAAAAATAGAAGTAGTAGATGAACAAACCGAAATTGAAAAGCTTAGAGTAGATAATTAACTATTACTTGTTAAGAATTACTAACTTGCCAACAATATAAAAAGAGCCCTCCCTCAATAATAGAACCAGACAAAAATAAAATGGAAAATCCTAATACTGAAGCAGAAAAACAACCAACAAGAAAAAGTCACAGGAAAGATATGAAGAAAATGGTACCCAAGAAAGGTCTTGTAATAAATCATTAGAAGACCTTCTTATTCCTATAAAAGGAAAAATTGAAAGTAACACACACACACATCCTCCTGGTTGTAAGTAATTACAACCAACTGAAAAACTTCAGAGACAAGGCAACTGGTTCAAGCAACCCAACTTAAATAGCTCAAGATTTCACTAATAATATACAATTGATTATTCACATGTCAGACACATACTCAAAGCTTACAAAACAAATCAATAAAAAGCAGATTCACGAGAATTATAAACAAGTTAGCCTCTTTCTTGAATGCCCTGCTACAAAGAATATTAGAAAATTTCTGAAAATGGAAGGAACCCTAAAATCATTACTCAGTTTCACAGACAGATGTATCAAAGTAATAAAACTTTTAGAAATTACAAAACTGAAAAAACCATGTATAATTAAAAATACTGTAATACCCTAGATTGAATGTTGTAAAATTGTTTTGTATTCAACAATTTTCTGATACTGTGTTCATAGCCACTTTACATAATTTTTTGATTATACAATGTATACAATAATATACAGTAAAAATAAGGAGGAGAATGACCCCTCTGGGCTCCTCATGTAAAAATGTATCTATTATGTTTTTTCCTTAAAAATGTATAATGATAGTGGTCGCTGATGACCTCGATGTTATAAAGCGACCTTATATAGATAAATTTAAAAAAAAATGTATTTATCAGTACCTAAAAGACCGGCCGGGGTCTCGTAGTACATTTTCTCCTTTTAGGGCGTTTTCTTGTTGATTGATTGATTTTTTCGTGTTTCCGGGCGCGTCAATGGCTTCGGACTTTAGTCCCGTAAATATAGTGCATGCTTTTTCTCGGGAGAGGGCGATGATCTTCCCCGCTGGATGGGATTCGGCACCGACCTACCGTCGGCTAGTGGGTTTCCTCAACAGGACTCTCCACCAGCCAGGAACCGTCCCAGCCGGGACAAGCTCTATGCTCCCGACCGGTCTCCTGGAATATGTGGTAGTGTAGTGCATGTAAAGAAGTGTGTGCGTAAGGAAGGATGGACAAGGAGGAGGAAGGAAAGATCGCGCGCGGTTCGTGGCCCGTTTGGGTACTGCTCCGGCATTCGCCCGGTGCAGATCGAAGAAACCACGGAAACTACCGATCAGAGGTTTCTTCGTGCGTCCCGCTTATGGAGGCCTTCTTGGCGCATCCGAACTCCAGAGATATATCTCGCTCCTGTACCGTAGCATATTGAGATATACCCAAAATTTCTCTCTCTACATTTATATCTGCTAAAGATCTTAGCGTCCGGCTTGCTGGGTCAATGGGTCACGATATATTTTAATCCTTATTACCTCTATAATGGATTATAGGATCCGCGACTATACAGCGCAGCTGGGAATCTGAAATAGAATGATTCTATTCCTAGTTCATTTCTGTTTGGATTGCCTAAATGAAAAATCACTTTCTTTTCTAAAGAACAAAATTCAACAAAGTTTATTTTGCCTTTTTAGCAAACAATTTAGAGAATTTACAATTTTTAGGCCTTTGATCAAGATATCTTTCAATTTACACCTTATACCGCGGTTAACTTATCTTTCTTCGTTGATGTCCCTCGTAGACTTCTCAGTCGAAATATCTTGCGATCTTGCCGTTGTCCAAAGTTCAAGAAATCCTCTCCTGCCCCTATCCAAGTTGGTCTCCAACTATCAAAATTATCAGTCCCGATGACGTCCTATGACATAGTCCCGAACTCGATTACCACTCCCGACAAAGTTCAATTTATACACCAATATTGCTTCCACATCAAAATATCTGCAATATCATTCACTGTCCTAAAATTTCACTGATAACCCAATTCTATCTCGATTGTACTCGTTCCTCTCACGAACATACGATCAGTTCAGAAGCGCGTTTCAGAGCAGAATGAAAATCTTTCTGCATGATTCATCCCTCGAAGACTTCGTATTAAAACTACCTTCATTTTTTCATAACTATTTGACCGTCCTTCTCTCACCCAGCCAATCCATACGTTCGTTATATTTTGGTGTAGCTGACCTTTTGATCGTCTTTTGAACTTCTTCGCCCAATCCCAAATTTTCTACTTTCGGCATCAGAAAACTCTTAATGCATTTAGAAAAACAAAACTACATTGTTTATTCACGGTCGTTGCTAAGCTCTAGCTCTCGTGATATTTCTAATGCATGTTTCCACCATATTGTCTACAAATAAATGTTAGTTTAATTTAACGTGACATATCGGTATGTCACAATATTTGCACATATATTCCGTGGCACTATAATGTACTAATACGACTATCGCTGTTATGAAGTAACTCGTCCTTTTCGATATTGAACATGACCTTTTCAGAGCTCTAATTTTTTAGAAAGCCCGGTATACACGGTACAGTTTTCGTGCAGATTCTCATACAGTTTCTATACAGAAACTTCAAAATCCTAACTAAGTACAAAAGCCAAAAGTGGCGCATACACGATCTATACGTTTTCTGCACGAATCGCCACGGCGCTGCTGGGGTTCTAAAGAGAAACAACTGAATTGCGCCGTCCGAGTACTGTCAGGTGGTATTTTATTCTGCGCGTTCTGGTTATGATCTTTATTTGGTATTAATTAACCATGACGAGCATAGAAAATAAAAATAGGAAGTCAGAATTGGGGAAAAGGAAGTTTATAACAATATGTCACTTCACACAATCGCACTTTGACACACCTAACACAAAACCGCAATAGCCGATCACCGTTAGTGAATCACTCTGCCGCTAGATGCGCTTGAGTCAAACTGTAGGCTTTCTGGATGAAAAATTATGAACATGTACTATAAAAACGTGCAGTCTGAACTGCAAGTTTCATACGTCAATCTGCACGAAAACTGAGCCATGTATAGGACTTTAGAACAGATTTACTTGAAAATAACCCTTTCTTCAATATTATACTTTTGCAATGTTATTTTTTTAAAGCTTGATTTTCAAGATCTGACCCTTTGAACGCTCTGATGTTTTAGAACAGATTTTATTGAAAATAACATTTTGTTGCTTCAATATTGTACTTTTCAATGTTAATTTGTTTGCGATTTTCGAAAATATCGTGAGTTCACCGATAATAAGGCCAACATCAATTTTGTACCGACCTTTGATGCATAGGAGAAATTTTAAAGAACGAAATTAAAGACGTTATTGAAAAAAAAAGATTTAAACATTGCCTACATTTCTTCAAAATTACTTTAAACTATTCACATTTTTGAAAAAACAGATTCCATTAAGAAAAAATCATTTCAATGTAGTAGTTAAGAAAAAACGCCCAAAAATTGAACGTTGCTCTTTGAGTTTCGAGATTTCAGCAAATATGAGACCTGTGATATTCTTTTGAGTATCCTTTGCGCTACAAAAGTCAAGTTTTAATGAAAGAATGGAGTAATTTTGAGAAAATTGAAAATGTGCCTTTATGAAAGAACCTCAAAAACCAAAATATCCGTTTCAAACTCGCAGGACTCGAGATCGTTCAAATCAATGGGGAATATCGATTTTGAAGAAAATCGTCTGAAAGGTTTCGAAGTTTTGACTATACAGACGGACGGATAAACGGAGGAACGGACATTGTAAAATTGTCGTTGGGGGAATATCAATTTTGGAGAAAATCGTCTCAAAGGTTTCGAAGTTTTGACTATACACAGACGGACGGAGAAACGGAGGAACGGACATTGTAAAATTGTCGTTGGGAATATCAATTTTGAAGAAAATCGTCTCAAAGGTTTCAAGTTTTGACTATACACGACGGACGGATAAACGGAGGAACGGACATTATAAAATTGTCGTTGGGGAATATCAATTTTGGAGAAAATCGTCTCAAAGGTTTCAAGTTTTGACTATACACAGACGGACGGATAAACGGAGGAACGGACATTGTAAAATTGTCGTTGGGGGAATATCAATTTTGGAGAAAATCGTCTCAAAGGTTTCGAAGTTTTGACTACACAGACGGACGGATAAACGGAGGAACGGACATTGTAAAATTGTCGTTGGGGAATATCAATTTTGAGAAAATCGTCTCAAAGGTTTCAAGTTTTGACTATACACAGACGGACGGATAAACGGAGGAACGGACATTGTAAAATTGTCGTTGGGGAATATCAATTTTGGAGAAAATCGTCTCAAAGGTTTCGAAGTTTTGACTATACACAGACGGACGGATAAACGGAGGAACGGACATTGTAAAATTGTCGTTGGGGGAATATCAATTTTGAGAAAATCGTCTCAAGGTTTCGAAGTTTGACTATACACAGACGGACGGATAAACGGAGGAACGGACATTGTAAAATTGTCGTTGAGGAATATCAATTTTGAAGAAAATCGTCTCAAAGGTTTCAAGTTTTGACTATACACAGACGGACGGATAAACGGAGGAACGGACATTGTAAAATTGTCGTTGGGGGAATATCAATTTTGGAGAAAATCGTCTCAAAGGTTTCGGCGCCACGTTGACCACACGACGTCTAGCGGTAGGTCGGAAAAACATGCACTACACTTACGGGCTAATGACCTTCGCTGTTGACGCGCCCGGAATCACTAACCAACCAAGTCAGTAGGCGGCCGGCGGCACTCGTGTCGACTCACTCATTAAATTACCGCATCCGCCCGCAGCGCCATTGAGCGTCGACTGCGGGGCGAGGCTGGACGGGGGGCGGGCGGGGCAGGCGGGCGGGGGGCAGGGCGGGGCGGGGCGGGGGCGGGCGGGGCGGGGCGGGGGGGCGGGGCGGGGCGGGCGGGGCGGGGCGGGCGGGCGGGGCGGGGCGGCGTTCGACGGCCTCGCGGCCCAGGGATGAAGGTCGCGCGCCGCGAAAGACGCCAGAGTTTTGCAGCCGCCCCGCCCCGCAGCCACTCATCGCACTGCGCCTCGCCTTTAGGAGGCGGCATTCATTCCAGCCGCGAATCGAGCGGCCCGTCTCAGACGCTGCCTGCCTCCCGCGTCTCCCTCCGGCCGCTTGCAAAGAGGCAGCGAAGTTGCTAGCTCGAGAAACGCTGGTTCAGTGGATGTGGTGACTTGTAAAGTCGCGTTGGCTCTGGATGCGATGGTTATGGTGGAGCCCTAATAGCAGGGATGTTGAGGAGAGATCTAGGGGACGGATACATGTAATTGTAATTGAAGTAATCGAATGATATTTCGGTGTAGGTTGCTCAGGGCATCAGGTAATGTCATATGCAGTCATCTCACCGGGAGGTCCAAGTTCGAGTCCGACTGTGTCAGGATTTTCGACACTCGCACATAGCTAAGTCGATTTCAGCCGCTGCCTGGAGGAGAATTCTAGCGGCCGGCGCTGTGATCGGTAGTTTTCGTGGTTTCTCTTACCAACACCAGGCGAATGCCGGAGCAGTATCCTAACAAACGGGTAACGGACCCGCGCAGAGCTTTCCTTCCTCTTCCTTGCTCTATGTTCCTTTGTACTTACATACTTCACGCACCACTTATATACACCATTCAAGCCGGAAACCAGTCGTGAGGTTAGATCTTGACCCGCTGGGTCGGTACGCTGCTGGTTGGAGAGAGCTGGTTGTGGAAACCCTGCAAAGTGACGGGTTGGTCAGCGCTGGATCGCGCCGTCAATGGAGAAAATTACCGCCACCATGTGCAATAAAAACATGGAGTACACTTACTGGATTAATGACCTCAGCAGTTGTCGCACGCAGAGCCACTAATCAATTAATCAATCCGAATGAAATGTTATTCGATGTATATAATGGTGAAAATAGCGATGATGGTTTGTGCTATCACTCATAATCGATAAGCTGCATTGGATTTAGATGACATTAGTGAAGTTTGTCATTGCTACAAGCCGTGACCGGAGGTGACGACTCAGTGCATCAACTGATGTCACTGCAGCGCCTCTGACCGGAAGATCCTAGATTCGAGTCCTGACGGCGGCAGGATTTTCGACACTAGCTTTCAGCTAGGTCAGATGCGCGCTAACGGCCGGCTGCTTGGATCAGTAGTTTCTGTGGTTTCTCCGATCAACACAGGCGAATGCCGAGTATACCTAACGACGGGCCACGGACCGCACGATCTTTCTTCCTCTTCCTCATCCTATCATCTGCCTTTGCCACACAAGCTCACACATCATAACATCGGAAGACCCGGCGTTTCGACGCCCAACTTCGCTGCCTGTTTTGCAAGCGGCGCGAAGAAAGGTGCGGGGAGAACGAGCGAGCGTCTGGCGCTCCGATTGCGTACGGAACATGAATGCCGCCTCTAAAGGCGAAGATCATTGCGATAATGACTGCGAAGGCGAGGCGACTGCTCTGGCCATCCTTTCAAGCGCTGTTCATCCCAGACCTGGCTCGTCAGAGCTACCTGCCGCCCCGCCGCCCGCCCCGCCCCTTGCCCTTGCCCCGCCCGCCCGCCCCGCCGCCGCCCGCCCGCCCGCCCGCCGCCCCGCCGCCCCGTCAGCCTCGCCCCGCAGTCGACGCTCAATGGCGCTGCGGAGCGGATGCCGATAATTTAATGGTGAGTCGACACGAGTGCCGCCGGCCCGGCCGCTGACTTGGTTGGTTAGTGATTCCGGGCGCGTCAACAGCGAGGTCATTAGTAGCGTAAGTGTAGTGCATGTTTCCGACCCTACCGCTAGACGTCTGTGTGCCTTGGTCAACGTGGCGCCGCGAAACCTTTGAGACGATTTCCTCCAAAATTGATATTTCCCCAAGCGACAAGTTTTACAATGTCCGTTCCTCCGTTTATCAATCCGTCTGTGTATAGTCAAACTTCGAAACCTTTGAGACGATTTTCTCAAAATTGATATTCCCCAACGACAATTTTACAATGTCGTTCCTCCGTTTATCCGTCCGTCTGTGTATAGTCAAAACTTCGAAACCTTTGAGACGATTTTCTTAAAATTATTCCCCCAACGACAATTTTACAATGTCCGTTCCTCCGTTTATCCGTCCGTCTGTGTATAGTCAAAACTTCGAAACCTTTGAGACGATTTTCTCCAAAATTGATATTCCCCCAACGACAATTTTACAATGTCCGTTCCTCCGTTTATCCGTCCGTCTGTGTATAGTCAAAACTTCGAAACCTTTGAGACGATTTTCTCCAAAATTGATATTCCCCCAACGACAATTTTACAATGCCAGTTCCTCCGTTTATCCGTCCGTCTGTGTATAGTCAAAACTTAGAGGCAACGAGACGATTTTCTCCAAAATTGATATTCCCCCAACGACAATTTTACAATGTCCGTTCCTCCGTTTATCCGTCCGTCTGTATAGTCAAACTTTGAAACCTTTGAGACGTTTCTCCAAAATTGATATTCCCCCAACGACAATTTTACAATGTCCGTTTCCTCGTTTATCCAAATCCGTCTGTGTATAGTCAAAACTGAAACCTTTGAGACGATTTTCTCCAATTGATATTCCCCAACGACAATTTTAAATATTGCGTTTCCTCCGTTTATCCGTCCGTCTGTGTATAGTCAAAACTTGAAACCTTTGAGACGATTTCTTCAAATTGATATTACAACGACAGTTTTACAATGTCCGTTCCTCCGTTTATCCGTCCGTCTGTGTATAGTCAAAACTTCCGAAACCTTTGAGACAGTTTTCTCTAAATTGATATTCCCCCAACGACAATTTTACAATGCTCCGTTCCTCCGTTTATCCGTCCGTCTGTATAGTCAAACTTGAGCCTTTCCAGACGATTTTTTCTTTAGAATCGATATTCCCCCATTGAGAAAGTTTGAACGAACTCGAGGTCCTGCGAATTGGAAACGGATATTTTGGTTTTGGGGGTATGTTACATGAAACCACAAAAATGTTTTCGAATTTTTCTCAAAAATTCTCTCAAACTTTTTGTCCTTAATACTTTGACTTTTGGTAGCGCAAAGGATACTCAAAAAGATATCTGAGTCTCATATTTGCACGAAATCTCGAAACAAAGGCAACGTTCAATTTTTGGGCGTTTTTTCTTTAACTACTACATTGAAATGATTTTTCTTAATGAATCTGTTTTCAAAAATGTAGATAGTTTAAGTAATTTTGCAAAATGTAGGCAATGTTTAATCATTTTTTCAATAACGTCTTTAATTTCGTTCTTACATTCTCCTATGCATCAAGGTCGTACAAAATTGATGCTTGGCCTTATTATCGGTGAACTCGATATTTTTCGAAATCGCAAACAAATTAACATTGAAAAGTACAATATTGAAGCAACAAAATGTTATTTTCAGGCAAAATCTGTTCTAAAACATCAGAGCGTTCAAAAGGTCCAGATCTTGAAAATCAAGCTTTAAAAAATAGCATTGCAAAGTATAATATTGAAGAAAGGTTATTTCAATCGTATTCTAAGTCGAAACCATGGCTCAGTTTTCGTGCAGATTGGACATACAGAAAACGTGCAGTTCAGACTGCACGTTTTCTATATGAACATGTTCATAATTTTTCATGCAGAAAGCCTACAGTTTGACTCAAGCGCCTCTAGCGGCAGAATGATTCACTAACGGTGATCAGCCATTGCGATTTTGTGGTTAGGTGTGTCAAAGTGCGATTGTGTGAAGTGATATATTGTTATAAACTTCCTTTTCCCCAATTCTTGACTACCTATTTTATTTTCTATGCTCCTCATGGATTAATTAATACCAAATAAAGATCATAGCCAGAACACACACAGAAGTACCACCACTGACATTACTCAGGCAGCACTAATCAGTTGTTTCTCTTTTAGACCCCAGCAGCCTGCGATTCAGTAAAACCGTATAGATCGATATGCCACTTTTTGGCTTCTTCTACTTCTAATTCGGAATCTTGAAGTTTCTGTATAAAAACTGTGTGAGAATCTGCACGAAAACTGTACCGTGTATACCGGGCTTTCTAAAAAATTAGAGCTCTGAAAAAGGTCATGTTCAATATCGTGAAAAGGACGAGTTACATTCATAACAGCGATAGTCGTATTAGTACCTTATAGTGCCACGGAATACTATGTGCAAATATTGTGACATACCGATATGTCACGTTAAATTAAACTAACATTTATTTGTAGACAATATGGTGGAACATGCATTACGAAATATCACGAGAGCTAGAGCTTAGCAACGACCGTGAATAAACAATGTAGTTTTTGTTTTTCTAAATGCATTAAGAGTTTTCTGGATGCCGAAAGTAGAAAATTGGGGATTGGGCGAAGTTCAAAGACGATCAAAAGGTCAGCTACAAAATATAACGAACGTATGGATTGGCTGGGTGAAGAAGGACGGTCGATGTTATGAAAAAAATGAAATTAGTTTAATACGAAGTCTTCGAGGATGAATCATGCAGAAAGATTTTCATTCTGCTCGAAACGCCTTCTAGACTGATCGTATGTTCGTGAGAGGAACAGTACAATCGAGATAGAATTGGGTTATCAGTGAAATTTTGGAACTTTGATGAATGATATTGCAGATATTTTGATGTGGAAGCAATATTGGTGTATAAATTGGAACTTTGTCGGGAGTGGTAATCGGGTTCAGGACCTTAATGTCGCCAGGACGTCATCGGGACTACGGTAGTTGGAGACCAGCGGATAGGGGGCAGGAGAGGATTTGCGGAACTTTGGACAGCAGCGGATCGCAAGATATTTTCGACTGAGAAGTCTACGAGGACATCAACGAAGAAAGATAAGTTAACCGCCAGTATAAATTGTAAGATTGAAAGAGATCTTGATCAAAGGCCTAAAAAATTGTAAATTCTCTAAATTGTTTGCTAAAAGGCAAAAATAAACTTTGTTGAATTTGTTTCTTTAGAAAAGAAAGTGATTTTCATTTAGTCAATCCAAACGAAATGAACTAGGAATAGAATCATTCTATTTCAGTTCCCAGCTGCGCTGTATAGTCAACGGATCCTATAATCCATTATGAAGGTAATAAGGATTAAAATATATCGTGACCCATTGACCCAGCAAGCCGGACGCTAAGATCTTTAGCAGATATAAATGTAGAGAGAGGAAAATTTTGGTATATCTCAATATGCTACGGTACAGGAGCGAGATATATCTCGGGAGTTCGGGATGCGCCAAGAAGGCCTCCCCATAAGCCAGGACACTTACGAAAACCTCTGATCGGTAGTTTTTCCGTGGTTTCTTCGATCTGCACCGGCGAATGCCGGAACAGTACCAAACAGACCTGAACCGCGCGCGATCTTTCCTTCCTCCTCCTTGTCTATCCTCTCCTTACGCACTTGCTTTAACATGCTGCACTGCCTGTTCCAGGAGACCGGTGGGAGCGCCAGAGCTTGTCAGCTGGGACAGTTTTCTGGCTGGTGGGAGAGTCCTGGTGGGAAACAGCCGACGGTAGGTCGGTGCCGAATCTCGCATCCAGCGGGAAGTCATCGCCCTCTCCGAGAAAAAGCATGCACTATACTAGCAGGATTAATGACGAAACCGTTGACGCGCCCGGAAACACGACAAATCAATCCAATCAACGAAGAAAACGCCTAAAGGAGAAAATGTACTGCAAAGTTGGCCGGTCTTTTGAAGTACTGATAAATACATTTTTTTAAATTTATTTATTTAAGGTCGCTTTATAACATCGAGGTCATCAGCGACCACTATCATTATACAATTTTAAGGAAAAACATAATAGTTACATTTTTACATGAGGAGCCCAGAGGAGTCATTCTCCTCCTTATTTTTACTGTATATTATTGTGTAAAATGTACCGCATATCAACCTACAAGTTCTCTACAGTGGCTGCGTACGCTGTATCAGAAAATTATTTAATACAAAAACAATTTTACAACATTCAATCTAGGAGTATTACAGTATTTTAATTATACATGGTTTTTTCAGTTTTGTAATTTCTAAAAGTTTTATTACTTTGATACATCTGTCTGTGAGCGATTAATGATTTTAGGAGTTCATGCATTTTTCAGAACACAATATTCTTTGTAGCAGGGCATTCTGAAAGCTAACTTGTTTATAATTCTCGTGAATCTGCTTTATTGATTTGTTTGGCACAGTATGTGTCTGACATGTGAATAATCAGTGTATATTATTAGTAAGAATCTTGAGCTATTTAGGATTGGGTTAGCCCAGACCAGTTCCCTTGTCTATAAAGTTTTTCAGTTGGTTATAAGACAGAGGATAAATATCTGTGTTACTTTCAATTTTTTCTTTTATAGCAGCAATAAGGGCTTCTAGTGATTTATTACATGACTTCTCTGGAGTACCATTTTCTTCATATCAATCTTGGGACGTTTTTTTCTCTTTTCCGGTAGTTTTCCAGCTTATTTATTAAGGATTTTCCATTTTATTTTTGTCTGGTTCTATTATTGAGGGAGGGCTCTTTTTATATTGTTGGCAAGTTAGTAATTCTTAACAAGTAATAGTTAATTATCTACTCCTAAGCTTTTCAATTTCAGTTTGTTCATCTGCTTCTATTTTTTCAGTTTTCCATTTCTAGTTGATTATGTGTTTCCTTACTTGCCATTTCTGCATTGTGTGGGAGTTACTAGGACACTGATTGTGATTCCTGTTTGTTTACATGGAAACAAATCATGTCATCAGTTGATAAATAGATTTTGTAAACTGTTCTATCATAAAAATTGTGGTTGATTCTGGAAGATTTTTATATCTTCGGTGCATAATGTGTGTCTTCAAAAACTCATTATGTAGGCAAAACCAGGTTCAGAGATTCCTGCCCGAATGAATTTGTTTGAAGTCACTTGGATATTTCTGTTTGAAAACTCTTTTTCAATTATATCATAAGGAATTATAGGACATACATTAGATATGATCACTCTCTTAAATTTGTTAACTAACGGCCTAATATTCAGTTCGTGATTGTTTATATTTAACGTTTGGTATTTCTTTGTAATGTGTTCTGCTATTATTTTGCTACTAAGGAAAACACATATTCTATTGTTTGAGATACGTGACACGAATCTAATGTTAGAATTAACTAAGGTGGCTAGTTTATAAACGTAGTCTCTAATAGGAATACCTTCATGGGCTTCAACGATCACTGCTTGTTCTCTTGATGGGAAAACATCCCTAACAGTTGAACTTGCGGAAGACTTCTTTTCTTGTGGTTCTGTAGATCGTTCTTGTGTAAGTTGGGTTATGTTTATGTTTATATTGGTAGGATTAATTGTGGTTTTAGGTCAGTCGCAATGCGGCTGATTGTTAGTTAATACAGTTCGTAATTGTACTCACGTATATGTTGGAGTTCTTCGTAACAAATGTTCAGTTCACAAAACTTCACTCACGATACAAAAACACGCAATAGCACCACACTGTATAGAACGATTTTCCTAAGGATGATCCCAAGTGACAGTTCGCGAAAACAAGTTAACATCTCATGTAGTTCAGAGAAGTATCCCTCCACCGCGACAGCTGTTCAGTCACGCCCCTTCGTAAAGTGATAATGGCTCCTGTGAAAACATCCTTATGCAGAAGTATAAGACTTTCACTGAGGTAGATGCACGTACGCGAGTGCGGGAAATATTTAAATTTAATTACGTATGTGGAAAATCTCTTAACATGCTCTCACAATCAGTAAAAGAAAACTGCCACGAATGTAAATAGAAAGAAAATTGATTTTAAGCCGGAAACACATGCACCAGTACGCATCTCGCATTCAAGTCTCGGTTTTAAAATAAACATTATATTTATCACACTAAAAGTAAATGTAATGTAATGTTTATGAAAAAAAAGAATTTTTATTGAAGAGCACATAACACTACACTTCCTAATTTCAATTATTT
This sequence comes from Teleogryllus oceanicus, assembly GCA_964035755.1. Taxonomy (NCBI): domain Eukaryota; kingdom Metazoa; phylum Arthropoda; class Insecta; order Orthoptera; family Gryllidae; genus Teleogryllus; species Teleogryllus oceanicus. The sequence continues at coordinate 8,065,830 of CAXIVR010000014.1, forward strand.
CTCGTGGCGCACTATATTTTTGTCGGACGAGGACATCACAAAAGGAAGCATCGAAGCCATTTACAAGTTAGCCAACTGCAAACGAACGAATACGGGAAGGGATTCTAATAGGTTCGAGGGCACGACGACCACAGTTATGTTGCCAGCACTAGCTGTTACTTTGGCTCGTCCTTAGCAAAATCACTCTGTACATTGTTACTAATGCGCGGTCAAGAGAATCATGAAAGAAGTTTTTTTAAAATTCTTTTTCTGCTTATTTACAATCTGTTTTTATTCAAACATTCAGTAAATGCGATAAATACAAGATATCATTTAAGAACTGTGATTAGTCATTATTACGTGTTCCGTTTCGACCGGAAGGGTAAATCCAGAATATGATACCTTTGAAGTCATACTTCCTTACTATTGTCCAGTAAGTTAATTGCTGATGGATTTGGATGGCTGTTTAGCCGTTTTTGGTACGTAGTATTTCGCTAGGTGATTTCTTCATAAATTCTAGGTATCTGTAGGTCCCGCTGTAGAGTGCCATTTTTCACGTACCATGGTGCATTGGCTAACCTTCGAATACATTTTGACTCGAACCTTCTGAGAATTTCTATGTTGGATTTGCTGGCTGATCCCCAAAGTTGAATACCGTAGCTCCAAATTGACCTGATAATTGCCTTGTTGAGAAGTACTTTGTTGTTCAAAGGCAGACTTGAGTGGCGATTCATAAGCCATGATATTTGAGAGAATTTGATTTGTGCTTCTTTCCTTTTTACGATTCTTTCCTTTTTATGATTCCTCCATGTTATTCTTTTGTCCATATGGAATCCTAGGCATTTAACACTAATTGTTTGTGGTAAATAAACATTGTTTAGTTGGACTTAAGGGCATTCTTTTTGAAGAGGGTAAACATAATGTTTTTAGATTTGGAAGCGTTTAATTGAATTCGCCACTTTTGCCACCAATACTCTAGTTGGTGCAAGTGCTCTTGAGCGTTTGATGAAGCTTTATTTGGGTCTTCGTGCGTTACTAGAATGGCTGTATCATTAGCAAAAGTTACAGTTATAGTATTTGCATTGCTTGGTAGATAATATGTATACACAAGATATAAAACAGGACCAAGCTCACTGCCTCGTGATACTCCTGATTTAATAGAATGGAAGGGTGATAGTTCTTCTTGGTATTTGATCTGGAAGTAGCGATTAGATAGGTATGATTTCATCAAGAGGTAAGGGCTGAGGGGGCGCAGTCGATTTAATTTTATACAAAAGTCCTTCAGGCCAGGCTTTGTCGAAAGCCTGTTGTATATGACAGAAGTGTGGAAAGAACCTGCACGTAAGACCACAGATCGGAAATTTACTGGGAGTACTTTACATGTTCTTACGATTTTTTGAAATGTTCTCAAAAAATTGCTCCAATTGTTTTAAATTAAAAATAATTTTGCATGAATAAAGGAAAGTATGCTTATGAAAATGTTGCAAATCTGACTTTCATTGAAACTTCTGAATTTTCGACAATTTCAAAAGTTTACAACCTTCCCCAATTGCATTATTGAAAATATATATATTTTCTTACTAAATTCCGATCTTTAGATTTCTATTAAATCGTTTTTTAAAATTTTATTTGACCTTATTGTTTGTGGAATCATCATATCAACCCGATTTCTTTCTATGAAGAATATTTCAGCAGCATTCACTTCTGAAGCTGGGATTAGAAGTTCTCAGTAGGCTCAAATCTTTTTACCTGAGGTCATAGAGACCGAACGAAAAGAAAGGGGTGAAGTGTCTCGAAACGACTGAGATTCGTAGAATAACCGGTCAATATACCAAGACAAAATGAGCAGTCAATTTGAAGGGCCCTATTAGTGTACACTCGACACGGAACGCGGAAGCGGGAAACGAGAAACTAGTGAGAGGGCGGGATAAGAAGACAGTTTTTCAAATTTCTGAGTCACTCGAGGGGCTTTGAGCGTTGAAAGCGAGGATAATAATAGGGAGGCCCTTAGGAATGTCACCAGGTCCGGCCCCACGTCGCCTTTCAGAGGATAGCGGATCCTTCGTGAATACCCATGGGTGGCGGCTGCTCGGGAGCCCGCTCAGTCGTCTTCGCCTATGAACGCCTGCCTTCCCGAAAACGAGAATGTTTTGCACAAACAGCTAATGCTCTTTAGGAAAGAATAATAAAAACTTGACTTCAGCAATTGTAAATGAAATAAAAAGACTAAATATGGTAGAATGAAAAGAAACGTTAAAAACAAAATATTATTATTATTACTATTATTTTGCTTGCGAATAGGCCATCTTGGACCTATGCACTTGCACGAGCTCAGTATCATTTATCACGTTGCAAGTTTTGCATGAAATCAATCAGGGGGATCAGCATTAGGGTGAACCCGATTTTTATAGCCCAGGATTGTTAGTCCTGGGGGGATGGAAGATGGAATTATGATAAAATGGACGGCACACACAAACACCAGGCGGGACTCAAACCCGCGATCGTTCCGTCCGAGGTCGCCTTGGCGCTATTGCCTGAGCGCTCTCGGCTATCCAGACTGGCAATATGTTGTTGTTATAATTTTGATTATTATTATTATCATTATTATTATTATTATTATTATTATCATCATCATCATCATCACAATTTAACTTGTTTCCACTCGTGTATCTCGGTTACCATGAACAAGAGATACACGTTCCAACTGTCATAATCAGCACTGGATCAACCAACAATTTTCAGAAACTTCCTCACGATGTTACACGTGTCCAGTATGACAATCTTATGCATCTGGATTTATAACCCCTTCTTCAGATGCAGTTCAGCAAGGGATTCATGTAGGAACTTAGGAATTTCACCAGTGGCGCCTAGAATTATTGGTAGAATCGTCACCATTTCCACGTCGCTCCACATTTCCTTTATCTCATTTGCCAGAGGTTGATATTTTAGAATTTTTTCACTTCTTTTCTTTGGGATGTTGTGAGCTAGCGGGACTGAGACATCAATCAATCAATATTATTATTATTATTATTATTATTATTAATACTAATATTATTATTATTAATATTATCATTGTTGTTGTTGTTATTATTATTGGGAAATGATGTTAGCTCAGCTCTGCTAATTGCTGTCACCGGGCAATTTTCTTACTAGGCAACCGACTTCACGTTTGTGTGTTATAGTTTTCGTGTTGAAGCGGCCCCTGCAATTGTCAGTCACATTCATATTAGCTAAGATACCGAAGAGGAGACAGAGAAAAGAAAGATGTTGATGGTACGAAGTATGTGTTCCAACAGTGTAAGAAACATTGAAAGGTGCCAAGACTGCATTACGATACTTAGAGGCCGAGGACAAAGCAGAATCATGTTTGGAGAGAGCACCAACTCAGGAGAAGGATCTAATGAAAAATATACAAAGGAAACAATTGAAAATAATTGATTTTACGTATAAATGAATATATTGAAATTTTCAGTTCATGCTGCTGATGAAGTTTGCTGTATATTAATAAAATTAATTATTGTGGAGAAATTCCACTTAATTTTGACATTGTGGGATATAGTGAACCACTGGAATAATGAACAAAACATGTTGGTCCCCAGAAGTTCACTACAAACAGAGTTGACTGTATTAATGAAACTAAGGAGATGACGGTGGTATTTTAGCAACCAAAATGACTTACATTCTATCACCCTTTTTATGTACGTATTTGGCATTTTGGGTCGATTGTTCGACTTTGTCGGCTGGCTAATGGTGCCCCCCATGTTTAGGCCTAGTTTCATTCCAACGCTAGGGGTACGAGAGACATATGACGAACGTGGCGTTTCCCCTTTATCGTAACTAGCAAACTCCGCCTGCATGAGCTTTTCTTCGTCACACAGCTACAGAAACTGAGACACTTTTAATCGAAAGCTACAACTATTTTTGCCTCGACCCGGAGTCGAACCTGGGATTGCTACGGGACGCAAATACGCTGCCCGGAAGCTTTCTTAGGGCTCACATTTTTATGAACATTATATTGCACACTTTTTTAAGGCTCACATTTTAATGAACATTATATTGCACACTTTTTTTAAGTGGATTTTGCAAAGAATAATGACTAAAGACCGGATTTTTATGTAATTACATATTTTTATTCTTTCTACTTACCGTCCTGAAAATTGCAATCTCGGTGAATCGTCACCATCCTAACACACATTCAATTTTTTCGTTATATATTGTTACATATTTAGCACTATATTACATATTTTACACATTTGGAATTTTTCACAAAATATTGGTTTATTCTATCAATTTTCTTTAATTTTAGTACAATTTTTAATGAAAAGAAAAGTTTTAAAAAACATCAGCATTTTTCTACATTATTACTAGGGATAGGGCGTGGATTTTTAGGTTATAAAATATGAGTTTTATGTGCCTAAAATAGGTTCTTTCAGCATCTCAGGCTTTTTAAATGGTCCAATAGGAACAAATAAAACAGAAAACTAAAAAAAAAAACACATTTTTACAATTTATTAAACACTCGTATATTTCTCAAAGATAAAAACATAAATGTTATTAGAATCAGTATTGTACTACATTTTGTGATACCACTATTTATAAAGAAGTTTAAATCTGTGAAGGCTCCAGAAAATTATAATATCAGTTGTATTAAGACTCCATCACACAGTTGCACATATCAGTTCGCTCAATTCATGGAGGACCAGTTTGTAAAGTACACGGAGACAAACCTTCCTTTTATTTTTACTCAACACTAGTGAGAACCCGTCAAAATTTGACGGTGTGATCTGAGATAAATGTAAACTACTGTGCCCAGATTAATGTTCACAATATTTTGCATTGTTTGAATCTTCAGGGTATAACGAAGATATTCTGTGATGTGGAGCTCCCAAAAATTTGAACACGCATGGCCCATGACCAGGGGGCAATGCAATTTCGGCACCAAATTATACAAAAGAAAGAGCACTATTATACTGAAGGATATTATTTCTAATGTTTTTTGATGCGTCATCATCTCCTATAAAAAAACTGTTTGATTTCTTCTGGCATATTGCTCGAAGGTAAACTTATTTTCCCATTTTAGCAACACAGAGTAAACTCGTTTACAGAATTTCTCTCACACGGGAAGTACAAAATAGAACAAAGCTGACATTTCGTAGACGATGACCGAACAGAAAACGAAATGACCTCACTATCACGACACATACGCTGTCTTTCTCTTTCCCTGCTCCCACTCAATGTACTACGTTTGCGTCTTTTGGGGCGCGTGGGCAACGATTCGGAATTCGACATAACCTATGAACAACTTCACTACTTCAGTACAACCGAACAAAATCCACTGTCCAAATGTTCTCTACAAAATACACTACAAAAGGAAATACATGCAAAGTGTCATCACCACAATGCAATTATTACACTGAAACAAAACCTTGAATCGTGAACAAATCTCAACACTCAAAACAAACCATCAAGCAGCGCCACCATGAAGCGGCGGGGATTCACATCTATCGACTCATGTATATCAATTTTAAAACAGCCACCCTTTGGGAGAAAACAATTGCCTATTGATAAGCGTATTAATAAAGAATGATTTAATTAATTAATTTACACCGTAAATGTTGGTGAATCATCACAAACAATATCTGATAACACATCTAGGGATCACATTCTTTCATTTAAAAGAAAAAATACAACAATCGGTTCAGTAGAAGCTCTAGACGAAGTCATGGCAGAATACCTATTTTTTTAAATATATAGATAGATTGCCCTTGCGGGGGAAAATAAAAATTGTAAATCATGCGCCTTGCAATGGTGGTGTAAAGAAAGCACGCGCGCTCTATTGGCGATTGTTTGAAATGGAAAGTAGTTAGCCGAGAGCCCCTCAGAAGGCGCGGTGTCACTGTGCCACAAGTCGGCTGGTTCGAGGCCTTTCCGTCAGAGTGCGCTGTGGATGCTCAAAGAAGCGCAGACGGTAAACGATTGAGAAGCGTGCTGCAGGGAAAGCTGTTTCCCAAAAGGAAGCCCTAGTCCCGAATTCCTAGTGTTGAGAAGAAATGATGTCAACTGAGGGCTGAGAGTCGAGTATCGATTTTAGTGGATTGGAAATTTATAACACCACAATACCGTAGATTCGTTGGTTGGTTAGTGATTCCGGACGCGTCAACAGCGTAGATCATTAGTCCCGTAAGTGTAGTGCATGTTTTTCCTCAGAATATAGCGGTGATCTTCCCTCTCAGGATGGCAAGATCTGGCGCCGACCTACCGTTGGTTAGTGGGGTTTTCCCCTAACCAGGACTCTCCCACCAGCGGGGCATCGCTCCAGGCCGGACAAGCTCTAAGCTCCCGATCAGTCTTCCGGAATATGTGGTATAGTAGTGCATGTTAGTGTAAGTGTGTGTGTGTGTGTGTGTGTGTAAGGGGAGAGGATAGGACAAGGAAGAGGAAGGAGAGATCGCGCGCGGTCCGTGGCCCGTTTGTTAGGGTACTGCTCCGGCATTTGCTTGGTGTGGATCAGAGAAACCACGGAAAACTACTGATCAGAGCAGCCGGCCACTAGAATTATCCTCCAGAGAGCGACTGAGTTCGACCTAGCTGAAAAGATGTCGAAAATCCTGCCACCGTCAGGACTCGAACCTAGGACCTCCCCGTCAGAGGCGCTGCAGTGACATCAGCTGATGCACTGAGCTACCGCTCCCGGTAATGCCATAGAGAAATGATACAGCACAGATCGAAATTCCTTGAAAATGGTTATAAAATACAGGAATCGACGACGCAATGGAATGCGTTTCACTAAAGGATTCTATCACTCCACTTCCACCAACACAAGGAACCACAGCTAAATCAATGTCAGGGATCAGCCAAACCAAATTATTGGTCCAATTATAATATTTTTACTTTCTCACACTTTCTTCATAAGAAGAGAAGTTATCTAATCGTTCGCCGAAAAACGGCGAATTTTCGGTAGAAAAACTTTTATTGTCGGACCCTGGAACCGAAAAAGTGGATAAATTCTCTTCTTATATATAATAAATTACTTCTTCGAACATGTGGTGTAACCAGAATCAATGTTTTGGAGATCCTTGAAACCGAAAAATCGATTGACGGCAAAAAGTCTGTAAGTCCGTCCGTCTGTAGTCAACGCTAGGGCCTAAACCCATCTGCCGATTTTCTCTAAAATTGATTTTCCCTGCTCGATCTCAACGACCCAAGGCTTTGAGAGTTTCTAATAGATATTTTGATTTTTGAGAGTACTTTACATGAAGCCTCAAAACATTTTCAAAATTTTCTCAAAAATGCCTCCAAATATTTTGATTAAACTTTGTCCTCGGATAACGTATAAGAAACTTAAGAGAGGGTTGTGCAGGACTCACATTCAGTTGAAATCCCTGATTTTCCGAAAATTGCAAAACTGAGATTTTTCTTGGGTGTCTTGCTACAACTAGGTACTGAAGATAAAAAAAATGTCCTTAATGAAATATTTTCTTTAAAGATAGATCTTGAAATACGGTCAAGTTCAATTTTCCAAATACATGCATAATTTTCGTGTCATTTTGCGCAAAACATAGGTAATTTTAATTTTTTTAATTCTAGATTTTTGGATTTCTATTTTGTTTTCCCTTGTACATTCGATTTATTTACGCTTTTAGAGAGTAAATAATTTTAAAAAATCTATTTGTTTATAAATAAATAGCAAGGGTCAAGGCATTTACTTCAAACATAATTTTACAACAAAATTATATATCTCTATATCTATCTATATCTATCTATCTATCTATCTATCTATCTATCTATATATATATATATATATATATATATATATATATATATATATATAAGAGAGAGAGAGAGAGAGAGAGAGAGAGAGAGAGAGTTATTTTCTAATTAATCACAATTGACTATTCTAATGAATGAATTGGTAATGATACTGTGGAAACTAAAGAGTCAGGATTTTATTTTCTGAGAAAAAAATAATTGTTTGTATATTTATTCTGGACATTCCAGTTCACAAAACTGAAACTTTTTATTTATTCTATTTAAAAACAGATTAACTATTCTAGTTCATTCACTAGAGCAAATCATGGGTTACATGCTGTCAAAAAAATTACATTATTATCTTTAATAGTTTATGATTTATGATGTTTGACGTTCATGAAGGTGCTGAAAATTCCCAATTCGGAAAAATGCATCTGATGTTCACTCACTAAGGGCTTGACAGTTGACACTCATTTCGAAAAAAACAATTTTCTCATACACTAAGAAATGTAGCGAGAAACGGTTCGAAGCATTTAAAAGAGAATGCAACTGAGCAAACGACCCAATAAATTGAAAAACACCAAATTTCACGGTTTTTCATCATTCTCAGGTACACAGCTATCTTAAATAATTTTTTCTCAAAAAACGCTTCTTTTTTCTTAACTTTTTTCTACAGATAGAAGAAGGAACACTTACATTATTGGCGCTGGTCTCATTTTCGTTGAACTCTCTGATTTCATTTATTTATCTATCTATCTATCTATCTATCTATCTATCTATCTATCTGTCTGTCTGTCTGTCTATCTGTCTGTGTTTGTTTGTTTGTTTAATTAGCTGTACTAGTTAAAATATGAGCTAAAGTAATCAACACGAATGTGAAAATAAGGTGGTGGTGGTGGTGGTGGTGGTGGCCAAGGAAAGTACTTGCTGGCTCAGCACCACATCGGCAGCGTGAGGGTAGACGCGAAAGTTAAAAGGTCAAGAGTTTCGAGAGACCAACGAAGAGAGACTGATGGGGGAAAGGATAAGAGAGGGACTGAAGGTGGCGACCACTATGGACGGTAACGTAAATTACCGACGTTTTTACCTTTTAAACAATCAAGTACCGAAGATAAAAACTGCTTCGAGTCATAGTAGGTTAGGACTTTTTTATTTTAACTTTTGCCGGCATTTGTTTTTCTCTTCCAGGACCATTTGTACTAGTGGCAGATCATTTGAGGTCTTACAGACGGTTTTGGAAGTGGGAGAATATGGTTTGGCTAGCGCTGTGCTTAATAATAATAATAATAATAATAATAATAATAATAATAATAATAATAATGATGATGCCCGTGTGGTGTCAGGTTTTTTTTTGTAGATTAGTGCCACGGGATCTCTCCCTGTCGTAAAAGGCGACTAACAGGAGTAGCTGCCCGCTGTCCCTCCAACTGAAATTGATCCATCTTTCATTCGCCATTCCTTTTTCCGCTGTTCCATCTATTCCTTTGCCAAAATGATACCTTAGCTTTGCCTTAGCCGTTTTCCCGATTCTGTTCCCAAACTATCTCCTATCCACATCACCCTTTTCTTTACGTCCCTCAAAGACCAGCCCTGCGTGGACTGAGAGAACAGCTACGGAAGTGGGGGACGGTCAAAGACACTTTTCAGTGTCGGCTATCAGGGCAATGGCAACCCGCCAAATCGGATGCCTATCTGTTCTTCTGGAAGCTGGGAGGTGACCTGTGCCCCTGACTTCCGGGAAAGGGATCGGCGAACCAACAACTGGAAGATGGGACAGCACCCGAAATAGCCACCCCTGTGTTTTTGCGGGCTGCAAGTGCCTGAGCTAAGCCTTTAGGGGTTAGGTTTTTGATTGATTGATTGATTTTTTCGTGTTTCCGGGCGCGTCAACTGCTTTGGTTATTAGTCCCGTCAGAGTAGTGCATGGTTTTTTTTTCGCGGGAGATGGCGGTGATCTTCCCCCTCTGGATGGCGAGATCCGGCGCCGACCTACCGTCGACTACTGGGGTTTACCCCTAACCAGGACTCATCCACCAGCGGGGCACCGCCCCAGCCGGGGCAAGTTCTAAGCTCCCGACCGATCTCCCGGAATATGTTGTAGTGTAGTGCATGTTAGTGTAAGTGTGTGTGTAAGGGAAGAGGATAGGACAAGGAAGAGGAAGGACAGATCGCGCGCGGTCCGTGGCCCGTTTGGTAGGGTACTGCTCCGGCATTCGCCTGGTGTTGATTGGAGAAACCACGGAAAACTACCGATCAGAGCAGCCGGCCGCTAGAATTCTTCTCCAGACAGCGACTGAATTCGACCTAGCTGAAAAACTAGTGTTGAAAATCCTGCCGCCGTCAGGACTCGAACCTAGAACCTAGGACCCCCCCGGCCAGAGGCGCTGCAGTGACATCAGTTGATACACTGATCAGTTGGTGCTTCCACTCTCGACTCTTACCCGGTCCGCCGGTGGAGAAGCAGTTATGAGAAGTAGTGGAAGGATTCGTGACGCATGCGACCCGCACTTGCAAGGCGGCGCTGCGAGTTCTGGCACCGGGCTCGCAGTGAGAAATGTGCTACCTGTGCCAGTGGAGAGCAGTGGAGCCTCCTCATACCATCCGAGAAGGTGTGGCGCTGCACCACTTATGGCGACCACAATGCAAACAAGTACTGGGGGAGACAACAGCTCAACACAGACATATTAGTTGATCTCACATAAGTAGCAATGGGACAGAAATAAGTTGCCGGCGGCGCTAGCCGAATTCGTTTACTACGCTCCGTGAAGTCACGAAGGTTAAGCGCATTCGAGACTCGCGGGTTCGTGGTTGGGTGACCGGCCAGGAACCCCGGGATCTAACGGCGTCGAGCCCCTGGCCGAAGGGATAAAAGGCACTGACTGACTGCGACGTGACGAGACTTAAATTAAAAATAATAAAGCAAAAATTTTAAGAGAGCCGAAACCGGACGCGTCGGACGGTTTCTGCGAAGAGACCTGTTGGTCGACTGAGGCTTCTGAAACTACTTGGTAATTGAAACTTGAAGTAGAGATGCTCGACTCGACCTAGCTGGGAGGCCAAGACCGCACGAGCCTACGGACCGGCGGGACGGGACCGCAAAGTCGACTCCCGAGCTACCGCGCGGTAGCGAGACTAAAAATTCCAGCCAGGCTATTCGGAAGTTCTCAAAAGACGACGGCTAGCTCCGTAGGAGACCGAAAGGAGGCCACTTTAAAAAGTTCAAGATGATTTCACGGACTTAAGATCCAAATATCAGCGGTCAAGACCGATGAAGTTGGCAACACACAACCCGCCTTTGCTGAAAAGTTATGATAAATGCGAAACTAGTGGATGATAAATGCGAAACTAAAACAGCCCATACTTTCTCGACAGTATTTTCACGCAAAATTACTCGAAGAGTATTCAAATTTTAGAAAAGTTGTACAAGACCTTATTTCTAAAACTGATTTCATTAAGGAAATATCTCTATCTTAAATAATTTTAGTTTCAGGAAGACTTCGAAAAAATTTTGAATTTTGGAAATTTCCAAAAATCAGTTTTTAACCAACAACCAAATTGAATAAAAAAGATGTATCCACTTTCCCAAGAAAAAAAACAACAAAAAACATGCTCTACACTTCGGGACTTATGACCTTAGCAGCCCGGAAACACTAATCAATCAAACACGATCTGCGGGCTTTTTTGAAGGATTGTCGGACTGACACGCGGCTCACCGCTGCCCGAAAAAAAGTGAATTTTTCCTTAGAAACAAAATTTCGACTCGATTGCTCTCATTATAGGGGGTAATATGGTAGGCAGGCACCTACTATGGGCTGATAATCCCTGGCGTCAAAATTAGACCTGCGACGCTGCCCGAGAAACCAGCAGTCGGCGAAATCTAGTCAGGGGTACCTCCGATCAACGGGCTCAATTATTTATTTAATAGTTTATTTACTTAATTATTTAGTTGTTGAGTATGAGATGATTATGATAATTTTATTTTGTGTTTCTACTTTCATAATATTTGTTAATTGAAGTATTTAGATCATGAATATTATAAACTTTATTTAAAAAATGATAATAATCTTAATAGGCACAAAGAAAACCATTAATTTAGGCCAATCCATTACCTGTCCCATTCGACCTGTCCCTTAAAAATATCACCCTGAACCTTAACCCATTTAATACTTATGGAAATATGCTCCAGACTTAGTTCCAGCCTATGTTGAAAATATTCTTGATTGTCTAAGAGTAAAGAAATAATTCATGCCCAAGTATTAAGTCCATTATTGGGTATATCATATAGGCATTTTTCTTGAATAAAAAATGAATAAAAATAATAAATACATATTCAAGAGACTAGTATTAATTTTCTATTCAATTTACACAGGGAGGTCCACAATTTAATTAAATCAAATATCCTGGATATATTAGAAATTGAGCCAATCAGTTTAACCATAAAGTCAATTGTCCAAAATTACATAAATTTAAGTACATTCACTGCACCTCTATTTTTGTAACAGACCTTAGAAATTACAATGCCTTACTTCAACTAATTTCTTTCGCAACATATCATAAGGAAAATGAAACATATGGTTGAAGTAAAAACTTCAGCAATAAAAGCAAACAGGTGCAAGCATTATCAGGTGAATTTTTAATGTTTTCAATATGTGTGTTCTAAATATTTAGGTCTACAGTCTTGGGAAAATGTTAAAAGCAAAATTAAGCATTTAATCAGGAAACAAATGTCATCAACTCACATTTTAAAAAATTATTTTATTTAAATGATTTTAATCAGAGTAGCTCTCTCATAGCAACCAGTGACCTTGTTCCAGACTACCAATTTGGCTTCAAACATTAACACTTAAGGGTCGAACAAATTGATAGAATCATCTGTTATATTGAAAACGCCTTCCAGGAAAAACAATACTGCTCAGGAGCCATTTTAGACGACCAGGAGAAGTGTGGCCTTAAGGCTAAATGTACCGACCCTAGTTCCATTTGTCGCCACCACGTTGCAGCACCAAAATAAGCAAAATTTACTAGACCGATAACGTCTGAACAAATTGTCCGATTTTCGATCTGTAAACGGCATTGGACTCCTTTTTAAAATAGAATTTACGCTACGATGCCGTTTTTTCAAAAAAGATTTCCAAAAAAACTTTGAAAACGTTTTCTCATAGTTCCGGGAAGAAATTAAAAAATGTGGGCTTATAGCGCGATGACGACGTGCTTCCTGAATCCAACGCCGTGTCAATTATACAAATCGGATGAATAGGAGCGGCGTAAAATGAAATTTCTGAAAAAATACCTGACGCCACCCCCCCCCCACCTTCCCGCTTCCCGCAGTTACGTCACCCGACCCTTTTTGGGGCTCCCTCGACGCGGCCGAACGGCCAAACCCGGCGGCCTGCGGCATGGAAGGAGGCCGTGCTCTCAGGCAGGCAAGCCGGCCAGTCGGTTTTGTGGTTTCGTCCTTTTCAATCTCAATATATTTTTCTCCACTTATCAATGTAGTGATGCTGTAACACAACCAAACGGTCTCATATTATCTGTAATAGTCGTATAAAACTATTTATCTTGTTCACATATTTCCTTCTTCCTTCGAATACCATCAAACAATTATTTGAGGCGGTACTCAAAATTTCGATTCCGATTTGGAAACTGACTTCAAAAAGAACATGGAATTAATTGTGTAGATATCACCAATATTCTATGCCATAACATCTTATTTTACATACATTTTACTTCTAAGATCTTTCGTTATCATTCCTCTACGAGAAAGTATGAGCCGAGATTACGTGTGAGTTCTTTTATCTTGCGACTCGATTTTTAATCCCAAAACGGCGTTTGTCTCCTTGATAGATTTCACCTGATGAATCTGTTTTCCCAAGTAAAATCGCTGAAGCTAAATTTTAAAATTGTTTTCTTTATTGTTAATTTTAAAACTACTTTCCGACAAATTCATGTAATCAGTACCGAAATCCTTATCAGGGGTCTTGTAAATGTATATAAATCCTCTTGCTATTTATTACATTACTTCTTCTAACTCGTGGCCACCCAGCGGAAAATATACACATGATGTCCTTGATAACTAAAAACCGGGATTGCTGACGCCAAACATGTCTGTCTGTTTATGGTCAATGCTAACGCCGAAACTGCTTCGCCACCGTCTGTTCTTCCTGAATCTACCTGGAAAGAACTCTGATCCCTTTGGGAGTTTCAATGATATTTTGATTTTGAGGATACTTTACATTGCTTCCTCAAAATCATTTTCAAATCTTCTCAAACCAAGTCACTAAATTATTTGATTACATTTAGTCTCTGTGTCTCTGTGGCAGAATGCAAAAGTAAATGTGATTTACAGGTTTGTTGATGTCATTATTTTTAGGCAATCAAGTAATGTGCAAATTTTTGGGAGTTGTCTTCTCTAAATTCATACACATGATATATTTTTTTCCTCTTGCTGAAATCTTGTTCTGACAGACTTGAAAATAAGATCAAGTTTTAATTTTTGGAAACATTTGCATAGTTTCTGCAATTTGAAGTAAGTATAGGTAATTAAACAATCTCATAACTTTTTCTCTTTAAAAGAGCTCCAATTTTGTTTAAAGACGATATAAATATGATGGTGGTCTTCATTTTCGCCTCACCCTGCCATTGAAGATTGTAAAGGTCATGTAAAAGTTTATAGCAAACCAAGTAGTTTTAGAGTACCCTAAGAATGAAATTGATGTGTATATATTTAAAATTCCAAAAATCTAAAAATTTTATATTTGATAGAAGGGACGTTTAAAAGAATTACCATTTCATGGAACTTATCACTCTTGAAAATCGTAAATTTAGAAATAATGCTAGTGAAAGTGTGGTGGATGTTGTATCATCACTAGTTTTTATTTGAAATTGTATTGTGACACACACATGGTGTAATAGTACTAAATTATTTCTAATGAAATTTCATGTTGGCATACAGGTGAAAATCTGATTTCAAAAGGTCTGAAGTTTTTATTTAAAGGGGCTTTCCTTATATATTTATGTCTATATTTTGCAATTCTCTATCTACAAATTTTTCCGGACTTACTGCATATGTATTAGTAATAACGCTCAGTTTGGGAAACTGACAGTGGCTACTGCTGATCGTACATACTAGTTTATAGAGAGGGTTGAGCATCATTTAAATACTTGCATTTGAAATATGTATTTTTGCATTTAAACTCTAATTTAAAGTTTCTTAGCATGTATTTTGGAGATATATTTAAATACATGAAATATATGTTTAAAAAAAGAAATTCCTTCTAAAATGCTGTAAATACAAATGAAGAGAAAATAATAATGATAAGTTTATTCCTTCTTTTGATTCTGGTAGTGAATAGCAGACCGAAAAAGGTATTGAATACCTGGTAAAAATACCGGTATTTTCTACACTCTTTCTCAAAATACTCCTATTGTTTCGATAATTAGTGTACTACTTCTATTGAACGTCTTTACCGGTATGGATGTCAATAAATGTTATACTGGTACTTGAATGAAAACAATAGGCTGTATTTATCCATATATCTTGACAAAATAAGTTACTTTAGTTAATACATATCTCTACAAAATTTTATTAATCAAATATACTTGCACTATATTAATTGCTTAATTTTAATTTTGTTTATTTATGTTACTCGGCTACTAATAATTAAGGAAATGCTGAATGTGATTCTACTAATTTATAGAGTAAATATGAATCTCTACTTCTGTCATTGTACAACAAGCCCTGCTCTACTGGTAGTAAACTGTTCACTGTGCTCCTCTTCCTAGCTTTGGCATATCGAATTGCACGCAGCCCGCCGAAGAACGCAAGGAGATGTCTGCAGAGGCCAGAAAGTCGGGCCAGCCATCAGAAACAGCAGTGCGCCAGAGGTGCGATCAAGCCCAGCTCAGAAGGGCGACTGATGACTGAGCGTACGCCCCACAGCTTAGCTTGACAGAAAGGAGCGCAAATGTGAGGGAGCAACATCTGTGTCGTGACATGTTCACTTTTACCTCTTCGAGAAAATGCAAAAATGTTATGTCATCAAAATTATGCAGATATTTTTATCCGTACTTAATTTGAATTATGCAATATGATAGCTAAATATATTATTAATATAAAATTTAAATATTCTATGAACTCATATTTAAAGAAAATAAATATTTATGTCAACTCATAAGTATAAAGCCTGAAATATCAACAGAGAAGTGATATATATGGCATATGTAAGTTAAATACTTCTATGAATTACACAATAAATTTGATACTGTACAGAAAATTGGAAGAGAGTGAAATAATTTTAGAAAAAGTAGTGAAAAGAAAAATTACACACCCATAAAATATGCAGGCATATCAAGTGACGACTTAAATTTTAGGTCCTGGAACGCGCCTTCAAAAATGATTTATTGAATTTAATAAATAATTATATCGCGAGCATGGCAATGTAATAAATTATCAAAGTAGATACAGAAACGCGTAGCCCTGTCGTGTTCTGTCAGGAAATCAAGCTCCCGCGAAGACTAAAATCCAAATAATCGAGGAAATGGTATTAATCCTAAGCTGTGTGGGTGTAAAAAGCTGGAATACTGAGATAGGCCGAAAAAGGAAGATGCATTTGAAGGGCGGACACGGAGGAAAATATTAAAAACGTACAAATGGGAGTGGACAAAAAGATAAATGCGCTGAAATTTTTGAAAAACAAATAGAACTTTCTCTAAAAACCAAAGCCAAAAATGGAAAATAAAATATTTTTGGACATACTTATGGTCAGGTGAACGAATCAGAAAAAGGATATTATGCTTGGAATGATAGAATGGAAGTGTAAATATGTGTGTGTATGTGGTACACTGAATAACTAATACACAATATCACAAACAAAAAGGAAAGGCAGCAGTTCGAGTCCGATGAGCAATTTAAATAAATTGTTAGCATCCCATTAGTTAGGGGTATATCCAGATAGGTTCATGGTAAGGGATGGCTTGGCAGGATCTTATGTTCTAGTACTATTTCTGCGCGTCTAGACCCTGCAAAGTGAAGAATTGGGACTTCAGTAGATGAAAGGAGAGATGCTCACAGCCGCTGCTTGACTGGGACTGGAGCCGACAACAGATATCATCGCACTGAATAGTGTGTTTGATACTCCGCATCTTTCTTGCGCAGATTCTGCCACGTCATTATTAGGAAGAACTCGCTGAATTATCGGCGCGCCCTCCCAGCTTCGGAGCAGCAAGAAAAGCGAAGTTGTATCGATGCTCACTAATACAAATGTACAGCATCAATGTTCAAAATTAAAACATCTTTCAAAAACCTGGTTTAGAAATATCGATCACAAGTTCGTGCGTGAAGAGGTAACCTGTTTTGACAGTGTGTCGTGATTGTTAATTTATAATTAATACGCTAGATAAAAGGGCAAAAGGAAAGTAAAGAATAATAACGAAACTAAGCCTTTGAAACTATCGCCCAGGGTCATCTTAATATGAGTCACCATAATGGGTACAGGGCGGCGAGAGGATCTAGCACCCCAGAGTGCTTCGTTACCGCCTCTGCGTACGGCAGGGACATGCGCAGTGAAATGCCTGGTACCGGGGTCATGGCTTGATGGGGTCTGGGGCTAAGATAATCTACTGGATGAGGAGAGCAATC
>CAXIVR010000014.1:8088546-8146379 GCA_964035755.1 Teleogryllus oceanicus
GGGAAAAAGACCAAACAAACAACAGACCAAAAAAAACGGGGCGAGCCCAAAACAAACGCAGCCCAAAAAAAAGGGAAAAACAAACAGACGAGCCCAAACAAAGGGGAAAAACAAACAGCAGACCAAACAAACGACGAGACCAAACAAACAACAAGCCCAAAAAAACAGGAAAAAAACGGGAAGACCAAACAAACGACAAGCCCAAACAAACAGAAAAGACCAAACAAACAGACAGAGACCAAACAAACAGACGAGACCAAACAAACAGACGAGACCAAACAAACAGACGAGACCAAACAAACAGACGAAGACCAAACAAACAGCGAGACCAAACAAACAGACGAGACCAAGCAAACGGGCAACCATACAAACAGACAGCCATAAAAAGGGAGCAAAACCATACAAACAGACCAGACCAAACAAGCGTACTTAACCGTACAGACTATTTTCTCCGAAAACATCTTCAAATAATGTCCTACATTTTTTCATCTTACGTATACACCCATGTTGGTGATCATTTTTATACAATGTTCAGTGAAATCTTCACAATTCTTAAAAATACTTACCCATTTTTTTTTAAACCTTTTAAATTTTTCTTTATTAAGTTTGGCAGAATAGAGTAACTTTTCATAAGTTATGCATTATTTCAGTCGTTTAAATCTACTTATTTCTCTCCTCTGAACTGTCCTACCTTAATGCTAATTTCTTACACGTATAGAAAATCCTGAAAGTGTATGGGCTTAATTTTATGCACATTTCTGACAGTACGAGTCTCAACGATTCATTTCACAATAGAAAAGAGCGAGGCATGTTGCATTCTCAACACCTGCGCGGTCCACTTTTCAGGAATCTGTTTTGAGAACATCTTTTCTTACCATACGTTACGAAAATCAAAGTGTCTGAAAAAACCTCATTTTATCCAATTGTGTACATAATTGTGATTTGTAAGAATCGGCGTGCATGTTCTCCGCCTCTGATACATCAATTCGGTGTATGGCAGTCCATGGAATGACCATGCAGTCCATGGAGGTTGGTATTTGCTTCCTTGCGTGACTGACGTGTCGGACTGTGCCCCAAATTTTTTACAAATTTTTGACTACTTTCTTACATTTTTCAGGTACTTTTTTTTTTAAATTGTTTTCTTTCTTGTTTACTTGTTACGGGAACGCTGAAAGAATTTATATTGTCCGAAGCAGTGAAACAGAAGTAAATAGTTATTAGTTTAAAGACAGCGTAACGAGACAAACTTAACAACGAGTTCAAGGACTTTTAATACACATTGCTGTACAAATAAATTTAGTTTTGCGTGAGTTAAACAACTAGTGAAGTGTTGCTTGATAATTGTGAAAAACATCAAAATTCAAGTTTCGTATATATATTAGTAACGGAAAATTTTGAACCTTGTGATTTCAAATTCACGAATATCAAAGTGGTGAATTTTTGGCCTTCCCTAAGAGGTAAAGTATAGTAATCTAATTGTAATTATTAGTTTTGCAGCTTAGATCTATTAACGAAACACACTCAACTCTCATAATTAACCAATAACATTTAAATACTAATTAGAATCACATTTCTTTTATTTGTTAAATAAATGCGTAACTTAAATAATTTAATACACGTAAATTAAAAGATAATTTGGAAACATTTTTGACATAATCTGATTTCTCATCTATTTATTTATTCTCATATTTGCCACGCATTTTGATACGCATTCGTGACATGGCTACTATTCGCTATACTTTCTCTCTGTACACTCTCAAAGCCGACCTTCTGAAAGCCTTCACACGTAAACAATAATTTAGATGAACATATCCGAAGGCTCGAAGGTCGTTCTAAAAAACTCAGACGGTTGGACAACAATGGCAACACCGCAGAAACTTTCCAACCGTCCCATCCGCGAAAACAAAAGCACAATCATCACAACCAATCATGACTCAAAACAGATTTGCTGTGTTAGATTATGACAATGATTTCCATGCCTTTACCCAATCCTCTACCCCTCCCATCATCGACGTCCACCCACAAACCGACGCAAACAGGCTAGCAAACGCAAAGAAACAAAGACACGTAGAGTTGCGCAACCTGGCCCACAAGTAAACAAAAGAACATTCCTACTGAGCCCACCAAAAGGTACTTATTTTAGCAGATAGCCATGGGCGACAAATCTCTCCCTGCTCAGTGAAACTCCCATCAATTTCTCCTGTCATGTGTGTGTTTAAACCTAACGGGAGGTTTGCCAAGACGTGATCAGTGAGTGGACACCCCACCTAAAAACTCTCACCAAACGGGATACAGTGTCATCATAGGAGGGCAGAATGACATAATTTAGGTGGTCACTTTACACCTGAGCAACATGTTGACAAACTACAACGTGCCGCCCAAAACACGAACATTGTAATCCTCGACTCTGCCCTTCTGGTACAACAAACCAACACTGTGCAAAGAAATTAGACACGCAAACAACAAAATAAAACTGCATCTGAGGCACACATGTTAAATTATTTGACTTAACTTTCTCTCAGAAAAACACTTCGCGGCATGGTCTTCATGAACCTTGTCGGAAAACATGCCTCAGTAGCGAACTTGCCAAGCACATCCTTACACCTCAGCAGATCCTATCCAAGATTCATCCCCACCTACATCTCTAGTTCTCTTCCATCCTCCGGAACCCCTGTGGATCCAATTACCTTATCCCCTGAACCTAATCCCTTGTACTACCTCTCCATTATTCATTCCCCTACATCTGTAACCCCTCCTTCCTCACCTCCTAACACTGCTGGGACACGATGCTTCCTTCGACCACGCACTCGAGGTAAAAATGGGGATAAATAAATAGCAACTACAGTCAGATTCAGCAGAAAAGCATCCGTGTAGGTACATGCAAAAGATTCAAACAGTACATCATAATGTACAATCTCTTTCAAATAAAGTGAATTTATCGAGGCAGCATTAGAGTGTGATCTCAGTCAAATAGATGTTCTTTGCTTTACAGAACGATGATTTATCTCCTGTGATCTAAACACACTCCAAATTCTAGATTTTACCTTGCAGGATCATATTGTGAAACAAGGAATCAAACCAAAGAGCCCTGCTTACGGAGGTTCGTGTATTTATGTAAGAAATAATATTGATTCTACCTTCTTGTCAAAATTCAATTTATATGCAGTTAGAGTTTTTGAAATAACAGTTGTACATCTTACTACGCTGAAAATTATCTTACTTTGCATCTACAGACCTCCAACAAAGCAAGCTTTAGATTATTTCAATTTCTAGAAAATCTAGAGATAACTCTGAACAAAATTAGTAATCTCTTTTTAAATCCATTTTGTATGGGGATTTCAATATTGATTTTCTGAGCAATCCACGAAAGAGCAGTTTCTCAATTTAATTCATTCTTTTAATTTAGATATTACAGTGAACGTCCTACACGGAATACTTTTAAATCACAAACAGCAATAGATCAAATTATAATTAACAAAACCACAACTAGATATGAAATAATAACGAATAATCTAGGTTACAGTGACCTGATGCACAAATTCTTACAATTATTAATAACATGAATACTGACACAATAATAAAACACGCATGTGCGACATTTACTACAGTTAACATAAGAGTTATTTACGGACAACTTGCTGAAAGAATCATGGGAGGCAGTTTATAACGCTATTGCACGAATGAAAAATATAATTTATTTTCTCAAAGCTTTCATTTCCCTTTTAAACCCATGCTTCTTTTAAAAAGAAAAATTAAACATTTCACGAAAAAGTAATACTTGGATCACAAAAGGAATTAGAACATCGTGTAAAATAAACGTACTCTCTATTTTATTTCTAAATGCCCTGACGTATCTCAAGATTTCCTTATCTACTTTAAAATACAAAACATTGTTACGAAAAGTCATAAGGCAGGCTAAAATCATGAAAACGATCAGGATATTTTGAACTCAAGTAATAAAACTAAAGCAATGTGGAATATAATAAATAATACTCAAATCAACTAGAAAACCCGTAAAAATGTTGTTTTAAAATATAACGATATAAATGTGAACGATCCGGGAACAGTGGCTAATCTCTTTAACAATACTTTTCGAGAATTGCTGCCGATCTCACTAAGGGTCTTCAGGCACAAAATTCAAAAAAAGACAGTTCACTCAAAATTTTAGACACAATGTTCGTTTCGAAACTTCTTCCCTATGAAATTCTTAAAATAATCAGTAAACTAAAAATAAATATTCGTCCGGTTTAGATGAATTCCCGGTTCTTTGTTAAGACTTGTGCGTATGCCTTTATCATCCGTTAACTCACATATTTAATGCATCTTTATGCACTGGAACGTTTCAGATATTTTAAAAACAGCAAAAATCAAACCCTTTTCAAAAGGCAACAAAATGAAATTCAAATTATCGGCCCATTTCTCTTCTATCAGTTTTCAAAATATTAGAGATTTTTTACGTACGAAGGGAAACCTTTCTCACTAAACGACGCTTTCAGATTGCAACATGGTTTTGAAAACCCAAAACCCGGAAACAGCTATATTTTTTTTTCAAAGATGTCCCTCATCATTAGATCAAAACGAGGCACCTATTGGTTATTTTAGATCTTTCAAACCCGACGTCATTGATCAGCATTTTACTTTCAAATTACCTTCATATGGAATTCGTGGTATTGCTCTGTTGGTTATGTTCGTACCTTAAAAAACGATCTCAAAAGTTGAAATACCTTACTGGAATGATGGAACATTACGTACGCCCTTTCCACTCTTTGCCCGTTGCGTGGGTTCCTCAGGATCGATTTTGGCTATTCTGTTCCTACTTTACGTAACGATATGCCTCGACGATTCAAAACGGAAGAACGTTCTCTTTGCAGATGATACGAACACCCTTTTACAAAAAAGGGCCGTAAATGTACAATATCAGATGTTTCAGTGGTTCCGATAACAAATTAATAGTAACGAAAAAACGGTTGTAATGCAGTTTTCCTTTTTCAAATAAACAATTCTGGCTCCATTGAAAATGAACAGTGTACCTTTGACTTATGTTAAGGCAACAAAATTTTGGGATCTCAATTCAGTCAAACCTTAAATGGAACGTCCATTTTAAATGAATTGAACACACAATTAAGTTCTTTATGCTACGCGTTCGATTCTTCCAAATTCAGTCAGCCTTCATACTCTCTTGTATACTTGGAATGTTCTTTTCCCGCCTGAGATGGCATAATATTCTGGAAATACATCTTATAGCTCCCAATTTTAGATTACAAAACGATTGTACGAATAATACCCAAATCCACCCACGTGATTCTTATAACCCTCTCTTCATTAATCTAGAATTCTACCATTACCGTTCTTTTATTTACAATCAGTGGTTTTGTAAAAATGACCTCAAGGCGGGAATATTTTTCAGAAAATGCAGAAGTCTATTCTATAACACTCGACGTAGAAATCATATTCATCAGGGACGTATCAACAGCTCATTACAAAAATTCCATACAATACATTACATTTTTTTAAAACCCTTTTGGGAATGACATTAAACATTAAATTCAATGAAAGTTTAAATCCAAGTGAAATCGTTTCTGCATAACTGTTTCTATACAATTAGAGACTATACAGCATCACAGAAAAGTAACATTAATTTTAAATGATACATTTTAATTTACTTTAGACTGTTAAATAGTATAAACAACCTTAACAACTATTGTACTACAGCTTCGGGTCAATGACCCCATCTCGATCAGGTTTTCGTCATTTCCCCTGATCCATTGAGCAATGCTGAGAGGGCCCCCTTGTTTTGTTTCTGGACTAAATGTAATTTCTTTTTCTGTACGTCTTCAAATTCAATTGAAATACAATTATTAATTATCGTTTCCATGTTGTCGGCAGGAAGTATAAACCAAAATTTGCTTATTTATCTTTGACAATAGATTTTATTGTGGATTTTTTGTTTTCTCCCTTCAAATTAAAAATTTATTGCTTATTTACCCTTGAAAATAAATTTTATTACATGGGAGTTTTGTTTTTTCTCCCTTCAATTCAAAATTTCAAATTCAAAATTTATTGCTTTTATCCTTGAACATAGATTTTATTGCATGGAGTTTTTTTCCCCTTTTCAAAATTAAAAATTTTAAAGTAGTATGAGTAAGTGGGGGACCCGAATTGTGAAAATGTACAATTCACTTTTCCCATAGACGTCATACCAGTTTTAACTTTTTCTGACGTAAAATAAATAAATAAATAAAGACTTTCAAAGGTGATGGCTAGATTTTTTCTTAGTCCTGGATAAATATCAAACAATGGTTCGTTACCTGTCTGACTACACTCATTTATTACTACACTGTACAACTGTCCCCATCATATCCTTTATTCATCACATCGTTGTATATTACATTAACAATTCCAATATTTTAGATGTGTCAACGGTTATGCGTTCATCCCATTAAATAGAACCAGAATACATTTGATTGGGACATTACCCCCACTCCGAGTTTAAAAGGTTTGGACTCGTCTTCTACAAGCAGTTTCTGCTGACATGAAAACCACAAAGCACAAGGGTAATCAAAATGGTGGTACATTCTAGTTCATCTTTGAGATTAAGTACATACCTAACATTTTAAACTAGTGCTACAGAATGGCACAGACATTCTCGAGAAATTTTCCCTAATTTTCTTGGTGTAGGCTGAGTTAACTTCTTGCCCCATCCTCTTGCCAGTTGTCGTCTTTCCCATAAAGTACTTTTTTAAACTTTTTCCAATTTTCATTTTTCTAATAACACAAAACATTACTTTA
Source organism: Teleogryllus oceanicus (assembly GCA_964035755.1). NCBI lineage: Eukaryota > Metazoa > Arthropoda > Insecta > Orthoptera > Gryllidae > Teleogryllus > Teleogryllus oceanicus. The sequence continues at coordinate 8,095,336 of CAXIVR010000014.1, forward strand.
AGAACATTAAGAAAAGTAAAACCTCATCAAAAAGAAAATTTTTCATTGAAATGTATATACTTACATACGAAATAAAAATTTCAGTACCTCATTATGAACTTTGCATAAATTTTGGGAGTTTATGTTTTCTCATGTAGTACATGAACAAACTCTTAGAATTTACTTTTGAATTTGACACTTACTGTTTCGTCTTAATTTTAATTCTGGAACTTTGTCCTTTTTACTTGCATCTGCAAAATACAAACAAAACTTCAACATTGCTTCTGTAAATTTATTATTGTTTTTTATTATTATTATTATTGTATTATTATTATTATTATTGTTATTATTTTATTATAACTTTTTTTCAAAACAGGTTGTCAGTGCCATGAATATTTTGGTCCCAAGGTGTTGCATTTCATTATGCCTGAAAACAAAACAAAACGTTCACAATACGAATTCATTATACTATATAACCTAAAATCTAATATTACAATTTCAGTTTGTTATAAGAAAAAATCCCTTTCCCAAGTTACGGACCAGGACGAAATACTTTCTTGTTAACAGGCTGCGAGTGTTCTGTTTACGACAATTTTAGAATGATGAAAATATACAAATATATTCACTAAAATTAACTGCTTGTTTCATTTCTATTTTTGGGGTTCAATTTATTTGTACTAAATGCACTACACACAAACGTTGTATGATCACGCGTGGCCACACCTAAATTACGCTGGTTTGTGGTTGTCCTTACCTTGTGGGTGTTCTTCAGTTGCCAGTATCTGCATTGCCAAATCTTCTACTATATGTAATTATTCCCCAGTTTATTCACATGAAAAGGAATCGACCTGAAAGTGGAAACATTCTGAATTGGATTTAAGATGTCGATAAACCATTCTTAAACAAATAAGTTTTAAATGCAGATGTATGCAATGAGTGAAAATTGTAAATATTCAACTCTGTACGGAATATACTCTGATGAAATTCAAATACATAAAAGAACAAAAAACCCGGCGGTGTCTGGCAAAACGTTGAAGTCATTTTAAAAACTTTTTCTAACGTAAACCCCTGCATTTTAACTAGAGACACTTAATACACTTATATAAATTTAATAAATAACCTCAGCATTAATTAACGAAAAAAATTACAAACGCATACGCCAAATAATTTTTCATCCCAAATTTTGCTTGTGAAAAATGAAGTTGGAAGAAAAATAATTTACCTACTTATCCATCTTTTTAAATCACTGAATTTATATATTTAGTTACTTTGCAATATAAAGCAGTTCTCTCTGATATAAATTTTATACCTTAAAAACATGGTTACGAAAAGTGGAATGAAAATGGTTGACTACCTTCTCCAAACCTCACCTCTAAGGAATGCCGATATCAGAAACCCTCTCCTAACCCCCAACTCTCTAGGTTTCAACTAGTCCAAATTACCAGACTACTGTTGGCCACCCCCATATTCACTAATAAAAACTGACCCATTACTCCGTCGTAATTGGGCCCAACTATCTACATCCCATATCATTCAAGTGCCCTAAATAGCCGTAAAGACAGTCCATAAACAAAGATTCTTTCGACCTCTCTCTCTCTCTCTGTTGTCAGTCTCTCTCTCTCTCTGTGTCAGTCTCTCTCTCTCTCTGTGTGTCAGTCTCTCTCTCTCTCTGTGTGTCAGTCTCTCTCTCTCTCTGTGTCAGTCTCTCTCTCTCTCTGTGTCAGTCTCTCTCTCTCTGTGTCAGTCTCTCTCTCTGTGTCAGGTTCTCTCTTGTGTCAGTTCTCTCTCTCTCTGTATCAGTCTCTTTTTCCCTGTCAGTCTCTCTCTCTCTGTCAGTCTCTCTCTCTTGCAGTCTCTCTCTCTGTCAGTCTCTCTCTCTTTGCAGTCTCTCTCTCTCTGTCAGTCTCTCTCTCTCTCCCTCAGTCTCTCTCCCCTCTGTCTCTCTCTGTCTCTCTCTCTCTGTCTCTCTCTCCCCACACACACACACACAAAAATTCTGCTAGTTTGTCACGATGCCCGTACCCTTAGGTGTGTTCTTTATTTACCAGTATCTGCATTGCAAATACTTCTTTTATAAGTAATGATTCCCCCAGTTTATAAAATAAAAAAGAAGATCTGAAAATTTCAAATATATTCTAATTGGATTTAAAGTACAATAACCATTCATCAAACATTACAGTTTAAAATACTAATGTATGCAATCCCAAAAACCAAATGTAAATATTAAACTTAAACATTTCTGTACAGTATGGACAAGAACAAATAACTTGAGCTGTATCTCAAGAGAGAAACGTTATTCTTAGATGAAACGTTATTCCAACAAATTAAACTGCATTTTAACCCAGAACATATTAAAATCATATATAAATGTTAATAAAAACCTCAGCACTAAATAACAAACACAAACAAACATTACGATACCCCGTCAAAAAATTTTTTCATCGCAATGAGCCGTTTGCTCCACTCGTGAAAAAAAGTTAGGAGAAACAATGTATTTGCCTAAAAATATCATTTTTCAATCGCACAATTTTAAATAGTTAGTTCTCTTTACCAATGTAAATCAGACAGTTCATGAGACAATTTAGGAGAGTCGATTATTCGTCATTCCACAATAGTAAATAATGTGCAATGTTGCGTTCTCAACTTTCATCCCACGGCCCAAATTTCAAAACATTTTGTGTTGAGAACATCTCTTCACCCATTTATTAGAAGTACAATTTGTCAAAAAGACCCTCATTGTTTATCAATTTGGGGTCGCGTAATTGTAATTTTAACTTCTTGATAGCATCAATTCGCTGCACTGCACTAATAATTTTTAAAAATTTCAGGCTCGATGCTTTCTTGTTCTTTCGAAAGGTGTCGAAACTCAAATTATCATTTATCATCACATCTTTGTATATTATAGAAAAATTTTCAATTATGTTAGGAGAGTCTAAACGGCACGTTCATCCAATTAAAATAGAACCAAAATTGAAGGAAGGGGAGGCTGTGTGCTAAGGTTTTCTTAATAAAAGTTCAATAATTTCTTTTTATAGACAGTTCAAACTACATTTAATTAAACATAAATTATTATTACATTGAAATTGGTATCTTGAACACGAATAGCGTGGCAACGTTTCAGAGGTCGAGTTTTGCCTCTATCATCGGACCTTTAACAATATTCAACTAAAATACGAAATTTTTAAAATTTATTGTATAAAAATTAAAACAACTTATATTAAGATGAAATATGCGTGTTTAACATTATAAAAATTACATTACATTAAAATTCTTTGACAAATACATCTTGGGTTGGATGAGATCCCACGATAAAATTGACTTAATAGATAGTATCATTTTGATAACATTTTTCCCTATAAATTAACAATCACATTTAGAAATCTCGATATACCACATTAACATTTTTAAACTCAAAAACATAGATGTAAGTTTAGATATTTTGATCTAAACTAATTCAATTTGTAATTAATTAATTATTGAATACATCAGGGATGAATTTAGAATTAAAAAACATTAGAAATTGTCAATGGTTCTTAAAAACATAGTGAACTAAAATACCTATAAAATTCAAAAAACAATTATGATTGTGGTTGTAGCAAATCAAGATGTTTAGTCTAGAAATTGAAAAATTTAAAACATCTTACTTTAAATTATATCATAAAATTATTAATTTTTGAGAACAAGGCAATTGAATATAGAAAAACCACATCACATGAAATATGTAGAAGAAGAGATTTAGAATATATATATATATATATATATATATATATATATATATATATATATTTATATAAGTTACTAATGGCGACTGAACGCTACTAATATAAGAACGCTCCGATAGTAATAGGGGTTTATATGTTGTGCGGGAGGAACTTGAATATTTGGCAGTGACAATACTAGTTTAATTACATCATTTAAATTACCTTGGTTTGAAATTAATATCATGCTGCACTCTCTCAGAATCAGAGTTCAACTTGCCGTTTTAATCTACTGAATTTTATTAGTATGGAATCATAACTTTTGGCAAAACTTTTACTTTCTAGATTAAATTCATGCAAATTGATTTTAATATACAATGATTCGAAACACCTTGAACTCCAGTTTGGATCTATTGCTAAAATTTGTGGTTGCAAAATTATCTTATGCTGATTCATTCTGAGGCAGTTCGAGATTACGTTTCTCAAATGATAATTTGATGTTATATTAATGCTCTGTTACCTATCCCCAAACCCTACATATCTGTCTATAGTTCAATAGAACGTCTTGAGTTCTGGAATTGGATCTTTGAGATGACGAATTATTGAACTTATTAAAATTTTTAACCAAAGTACATTAGAAATTATTATAAAAAGTCTCTTTCCCTTTTCTTCGAATATAAACAACAAATAAAAAAAACCCAATCTTATCTGAATCTTTGGTAGTCTTGTGGATAAACTTTTACTGATTTTGGGCAAAAATCCCCACGAAAGATCTGATTCAACTTTGGCATACAAATTTAGAAACAAATGAATCAGACTGCAAAAAAAGCAAAACATTCTTACTACTGACTAAATCGTAGGGCCTTAAATCTCAGAATGGCCGCATATTCTGAGTTTCATTCGTCAATTTAAGATGGTTGTGCGTTCTCTTAATCAATATACAATTATTAACGACTTAAAATATCACAACTACTACAATTTTGTTGAGCCTCAGTGCTTACAGTAATCACAACTTCGAGAACAGAGGACCAGAAAACTAATTCGACACATATCTCTCATATTCGTTGAAATTTATATTATTGTAATGTAGATTCAGGATTTTAGAAAAAAAGCATGCATTAGTGAATGAGCAAATTAAAATAGTATGATACGGTTCACAAACTAGCTGATTGCCGGTGTGTTTTGCCGGTGTGTTTTGCCGGGGGGGGGGGTTTCCCAGGAGGTTTGCCAGGGGAGTTTGCCGGGGTTTGCCGGGAGGTTTGCCAGGGGTTTGCCAGGGGTTGGGGTTTTGCCGGGGGTTGCCAGGGGGGGTTGCCGGGGTTTGCCAGGGGTTTGCCGGGGTTGCCAGGGGGGTTCCCGGGGTTTGCCGGGGTTGCCGGGGTTCCCAGGGGTTGCCAGGGGTTTGCCAGGGGTTGCCAGGGGTTTGCCGGGGTTGCCAGGGGTTTGCCAGGGGTTTGCCAGGGGTTTGCCGGGGTTGCCGGGTTTGCCAGGAGTTTGCCGGGTTTGCGGGGTTTCCGGGGAGTTGCCGGGTTGCCAGGGGTTTGCCGGTTCCCAGGGGTTGCCAGAGGTTTGCCGGGGTTGCCAGGGGTTGCGGGGTTGCCGGGTTGCCGGGGTTGCCAGAGTTTGCCGGGGGTTGCCGGGGTTGCCGGGGGGGGTTTGCCAGGGGGAGTTTCCCAGGGGATTCCAGGGATTTGCCGGAGGTTTGCCAGGAGTTGCCGAGGGTTGCCAGAGGTTGCCAGGGGTTGCCGGGGGTTTTGCCGGGGTTTGCCGGGGTTGCCAGGGTTGCCGGGCGGTTTGCCGGGGTTTGCCGGGGTTGCCGGGGTTGCCGGGGTTTCCGGGTTTTCAGGGGTTGCCGGGGTTGCCAGGGTGTTTGCCATTTGCCAGGGGGTTTTGCCAGGGGGTTTTGCCAGGGGGTTTTGCCAGGGGGTTTTGCCAGGGGGTTTTGCCAGGGGGTTTTGCCAGGGGGTTTTGCCAGGGGGTTTTGCCGGGGGTTTTGCCAGGGGGTTTTGCCGGGGGGTTTGCCATGGGTAGGTTTCTCCGGCGCACCGATTTAAGCTCGTTCTGCGCAGCAACAGTTTGTGTGACGAACCACAAAACCACCACACGGGCACTTCGTTTGAAAAGCTAATCCAGACGTTGGCCGCCATGTTCCCAAAAAGGCAGAAGTGCTGAAACATTTTAAAGTAAAATTTTCAACTGTGACCTACAAAAATAACACGTTATGGTGTAATTGAAATAAAAGATGCAATATTTAAAAAAAAAGGTACGTCATATTTGTTTCGATGGGCTGTAACAGGGTGATAATTGTGGCATTTAATATTCACGCTAATATTGGAAACTCGAATTGGTGCCTGAAGCTAATTGGTTGAAGTCGGTTTACGATCGAAAGAGCCCACCTATCTCTTTCCACCATGCTCTACTACACCCTATCGGCTTTATCCCCCGCCGCCTCGCGTGAAACCATTTCGCTCTTCCACCACACCCAATTATTAAGGAATTAATTTGTATAGCTTTTAAGGAACAAGAAAATATCTTGAATTCGACGCAAAGAAAACTATTAGAATATGCACCCACACACAGATTTAAAGCCCCCTACAATTGAGTGGGTAGTGAGAATGTTTGTTTGTGCTTTCGGGAGCTTGTGCAACTTTCCCCTCCCCTGCTTCGTCTCGCCCCGCCTGCGACATCCGCACCTGCCTCCATGCCACATGGATGATTTAGGGATCCAATTAACCTACTATGTATTGTAAGAAACTCATCTTGGGGTGATATTTGAGGCAATATTTTGAATACAACAACCAATTCTTGTTCTGGGCCCCAAAGTTTCCCCTAAATTTTGGAGAAATCTCTCGTGTTCCTGGAGTTTTCGTGAAACACACACACACACACCCCTCCTAATATCGTGAACGGTGTTAACTCACTTTTCATTACGAAACATGCTGCGCTAATTTGGGCGTATGGCAACGCTGCCACGATTTTGGAGGTTTTAAGACTGAATGGTATCCTTTCCCCCTCAGTGAACAATCCTTTTGGCTAAACCTTTAAATTTCTAAGGTATTGATAGCTTGCAATCAATCTGTTACGCTCTCGAAACGAACTTTTTTAAAATTTTTTGGAACGAGAAGTTTGAGGGTGAAGCTTAAGTGTGTCTCAGAGAAATAGCAATATTATGCTAAGTAACTTACCACTATTACAGAAAAGTTTCTGATGTAGCCACTTATAAATGAAATATGTTCAAATAAAAATATTTAGTTAATGTCATTCCAAATCTTCAAATGAAATGGTCAAAGTTCTACAATAAATGGCATTTTATTCTTTAATTTACTTGTTCTGTTAGAACAAAGTCTGACCATATGCATTAAGAAAGTACGACAATGCATTAATAAATTTTACATTTACATAGTGTTCAGTGAAATCTTGAAAGTCTAAAAAATACTACCTAAGATATTTTCAAAAAACTCTCCCATTTTAAAAAATTAAATTATTTTCTGGAATAGAGTAACATCCATTGTGTAGATCAATTTTCATTTTCAAACTCTTTATTTCCAATTGTAAATTTTTATTTTCTGAACCTGTACTACACTACAGTACTTCCTTTTTTCTTACACTGTACTGAAAAGAACCTAAAAATACAGAACAGTGTTTCGTGTTCAAATTTGCGACACATTTTCAACAATTAAAGAACATATTAAACAACGAGTTACGTCGAAATTCCCAACACCTGTACTCCCAGTTTTAAGCATTTGCGTTGAGAACCTCGCCAAAGCATTTTTTATTAAGTACAAATTGTCCCCAAAATAGAAAGTTCTCTACTGAACAAATTGTGGTGCTAATTGTAATTTTTAAGTCTCAATGGATGTTGTAAAGTGTCTAGACAGACCTAGCATCAATTTCTCAGCATGGCAGTCCATGTATGACTTTTCAAAGCTGCTGGGTTCAGATGCTTTCTTGTTCTCTCGGAAGCGTCTGAAAAATACAACACAATCATTCATTACATTCTACATTAGGATCACAGTTCGAACAATGTTAGGCCTCTGCTTATTGGTTCCCATTTTAGAGAACCACTCTACATCCGATTTGCGATCCCATTCTGGTTTCAAAGGTTTTGTTTGACTCTTCTACAGAAAACACCTCTGCATGAAATACAAACTGTCTGGAAAATAAAATGATGATTTCAATTAGGAGCCATCTATGATTCAATCATATCATCCATATTTTAAAAACCTCCACCAAAGTACATGGTATGAGCCATTGAATCAGGTTTGATTAGGTTTTCTGATACGCAGTACGAAGAAAGCCAGAACTTATTTTTGAATACTTGAATATATTCCTTTATATATTCCTTTTAATAACTGAAATTTTCTGCATTATACTTGAGAAAAAAAGTACCATTACTACCTAAACACTATGAATAACATGTCCATTGGAATAATAATAATAATAATAATAATAATAATAATAATAATAATAATAATAATAATAAATGTATTTGGCGTTATTGGGTCGGTAGTCAGACTTTGCCGGAGAGTTACCGGCGTCCTCCTTGCCTGGGCCTAGTTAAATTCCCATGCTTCGGGATAAGAGCGACATGGGGCGAACATGACGTATTCTCTTCACCATAACTAGCTAGCTGCTGAGCTTTTCTTCGTAAACCTACAGAATCAGGGACGATTTTAAGAAAAGCTACGACTATTTCCTCGACCGGGAATCGAACCCGGGGGTCACAACACGGGGAAACTAGTACCCTGCCCATAAGTCATCTCAGGAAAACTAGTAATAATAATAATAATAGTAGTAGTAATAATAAAAGTGTAATAATAATAATAGTAGTAGTAATAATAATAATAATAATAATAATAGTAGTAGTAGTATAATATAGTAATAATAGATCCTGTGGTGACCAGTGATTTTAGTCTATGGGACCACAGGATCCCCCCCTGTCTAAGGCGACTAACCGGAGCAGCTGTCCCCTTTTCCCCTTCCTGTGAAATTTATCTATCTCTCATTAACCTCTTGCCCCTGTCCCAAATTGTCCTTCGATCAGACCTGTAGATCAGAAAGAGCTATCTTAAAAAAAATCTAATCCCAAAGTAAGGTTGGGAAAAAATCAAACTGGAAGTGAGCAGAAATCTCTTCTCCAGTAATGGATGTTGACACAACTGTCACGATTCACAGTTAAATTCACCCAATTAGATGAACAAATCAGGATCCATCAACATCAGGTGCCAAGGGAAAACAACATCAGACGTAATTGACGTATACCGAAATTTTTTTCAAGTACTCAGGTTAGATCAACACTTGCCCAAATTCTAAACTCAACAGCAATAGAAAAAAAGGCTCGTTCAAATTATTCAAATATATAAATAAGCATGTTTTTCCCTGTCAGATCAAAGAAAGAAGATACATTAACAGATATGCATGCTATAGTTTACTGTGATGCTGCTACCGTAGCTTTAAAATTTTTTTAAATTAAAGGATCAGTCAGAAAGTGAAAAGGAAATCGATCAGAAAAATACGATACCACTGGCAGCAAACACTAGAAAATCAAATTCAGTATCTAAGACAGGGAAAAAGGTAGAGGTAACGCAATATTTGAACCAACCTAAATTAGTGCCAAAAAAAGAAAAAACTTGCAGATCAGAAACTGAATCAAAAACACAGAACCAGGGAAAATGGCACCATTGTCAAATTTAATAGCTGAACATTTAGATGAATTGAAAAACTTGTGCTAAATCACAAAGACTGAGACGATACAGAAGCAACAGAACATAAACAACAAATGCAGTGTTTCATCAGATTGAAAAATGTTCTATCAACAACTCGAAAAAAATTGCAATTTCAACAAAAAAACAACGTTGCAGATCAACAAATTTAGAACAGTATGGTTAAACATTTGGTCGAAACTAGTCATCACAGTAGTGAGCCCTTGGATTAAGGACAAATTAATAATGTTCAAAATATAGATCCCAAAGTTATATCAAAAGATCACAGTAAAGTCGTCAACACTGCAATTGCAAAACCAGAACTGGAAAACTCTGGCCAGAACACATTCACAATTTCTGGTATAAGCGTTTACAACTTCACCTTTAAATTGGGTCAATTACTCACCGAGTCATTAATAGAAGACATCCTTTATTTTTAACCAAGGCATTACATACATGAAATCAAAGAAGACACACACAGAATCCCCTTTAATCCACCTATCTTTGCCTTCCCAATGTACAAAATTTTGACTTCATGCATTACAAGTAAAATCAATATTATATTGAGGACAGAAATAATGCCAGAACAACAAAGGTTGCAGTCGATTACATAAAGGATGTAAAAACAACTTCTAACAGATATGGTCATTCTCCAACAAGCACATAAAAAACCCTAGAAACTGAACCTGGCATACATTGACTACAAAAGCTTTATTTGCGTTCCTCACAGTTGCGTATTGAAGTTTCTCCGCCTATACAAAATTAACAGAAACCATCATCAACTTTCTGGAACATATCATGGCTCATTGGAGAACAGCATCGTCCTTAAGGCAGCACGAGTTAATCTCAACAAAGGAGGAATTAAAGGGGAATCTTGCAAGTTCTTTAAGCCATTTGTTCTGTCTGGCTCAAATCCCTATCAACACAATTTAACAGTACTCACTATGGCTTCAAATTCGTAAAATAGAGATATCCCCCCATATACATCTGATGTTATGGATGACATTAAACTTTCAGTTCAACAGACAGACAGCTTCAATATATCCTTGAAACAAACTTTTCCTGAAAACATTCCTATGAGTTTTGGTATTGACAAATCTAAGACGCTTCGTAGACAAAACTGAAAAATTACAGAAGATAGACAGCACACTCAGTGATCAAACGACAATACAGGCAATGGGCGATGAAGAAATATATAAGTATTTAGGATTCGTCAAGCAACAATCCGAACAACAGAGCAATCAAACAATCTCTAACAAAACTTCTCAAAATCACTGCCCCCTGAAAACCAAATTAACAGGTAATAGCATGATAAAACAATGAACATTTGCAGTACCCGTTATACGTCTCATTTGGAATTATACCGTGGAGCGACACAGACCTCGAAGACATCAGAGCTTTTCCGCACAATTTTGACAAAATTCAGACATCACCATCAAATAGCGCAATGAACAGTGGCCTCCCACAGAAGTGAGGAGGAAGAACAATAGATCTAAAAAACATGTTACAAACAAATACATTCATTAAGAACTTTTATTCGAAACAGAACCTCAGAACTACACCTGCAATAGTTCAAGCAGATACTAAATTAACCCCTCTTAACTTAACAACAAACAGCTGGACATTTCGCCCGGGTTAGAGACAATAACTGCAAAATAGACATGTGGGCAGAAAGGGAAATCCATGGACATGCAAATGATCATGAAACCTCATGTAGACTCAAAGCCTCAAACACTTGGCTAAAATACGGTAATCTGTTTGGAAAAGAAAGGGGTTTATGGTCGCCATACAGGATCAAGTGATCAACACCAAAGTTACAGGAAGCATATCTAAAACAAGCATTAGATGACAAATGTGAAAATCCATAACAGTTGAGATACAGCAAAACCCTCAGGATGCAAATTAAAGCCATCAGATTACACCCATAGGCACAATCAAGTTGCAAATATTCACAAAACTGGCAGAAATCAACCTAAGAAATATGCCATTGCAAATATGTTCCCCATACTGTCAGAAAGTTCAAACTAATTTGTACTTTTGACGAAATTTACAGATAAACCATTCCATAACAGACCACACGCTTTTGTGAAAACAGCAAAAGATTGGCTTCAAAATATACCTATAAATTATGTAAAATCGATCATCACCAAATACACAGGGTTGTTCGAAAATTCTAATTTCCACGAAACATGATTACTGTGTTTTTTATTAATCCACAAAGTCAAATAAAAATTCGGGGAATACCCAGAAAAAAAATGTAATAATAAATAATGTAATAATAATAATAATAATAAAAATTTAAAAATAATATTAATATAAAATATTAATATTAACAATATATTTAAAAATAATAATAATAAAAATAATAATATTAATATATATATATTATATATAATATATAAAGTAAAAGTGGGGGTGGTCAGTGCCATGGGTACTTTTATTGCGTAGTGTTTCTTCTCATTTGTAAGTGGCTGCCAAAAAAACTTTTTACTCTTTGTAGTCATCAATTTGGCTGTAATTCTTAAATTCTAAATATTAAAATGTTTGTTTTGCTGATCAAAAATTCTAATGCATTCGGACACGGCGAAACCCCTATTTAAAATTGAGAACGCGTTTTCTGTTTACAGTAAAATTTGAATTAGACAGGAAAATACAGAATGCACATTGCAATTTGAAATTTCTGTAATGTTCGTTTCTAAATTTTGAGAATCCCATTCACTGTGTACTCCATGAATGTACATAGAAAATCATTTTCATGATCCACATAAAAAACACACAAACTCTCACGCAAATACGTTTCTTGTTAACTGGCTGATCGATGTTCTATTTCCGCACAAATTTACAGAAGAGCCTAAAATACAAATGATACATTCTCTAATAAGTAAACTCAGTGTTTGATTTTAAAATGTTTAGGATCAATTAACCTGGTGTACTTCATGTGCGTACAAAAAGACAATACATCACACACACACATTTACGCTGGGTTTGTCAGCATTTTCCACCCTTTTGCTTTCTTCGTCGCCAGCATCTGATTGCCAAATACGTCTACCCTATGTCATGATTTCTCCCGTTTATAAAATGAAAAAAGGAATCGACCTTAAATTTCAAACTATTCTGAACTGGATTTAAGGTGTACGATTAACCATTCCTCAAACACTACAGTTTTAAAGCTAATTTTTGAAATGTAGAGCACCAACTGTAAATATCAAACTTAGCAACGTTTCTTTTGGGTATTCTCAAAATTTTCTTTACGCAATATAGACATTTTATGAGAATGTGTGAGTCTCAAGGATTATTGTATTTATTTCACAATAGTAAAGAACGTGGCAAAGTTGCGCTCTCAACTTACATGCGCAAAGGAATCTGTGTTGAGAACATTTCTTCGTATCATGTTACAGAAATATAAATTGTCTGAAAAAAAGGCCTAATTTATGGAATTTGACGCATAATTGTATTTGTAAACTTCATAAGTCATCACGTCTTGAAGTCATCGAATTTATTGCATGGCAGTCCATTAATGACTTTTCGAAGCTGCAGGATTAAGATGCTTTCTTGTTTCTCGAAAGGTGTCTGAAAAACAACGCAATCATTAATTAATTCTACATTAGAGTCGAGCAATGTTATTATCTATGCTTATTCAGCGCTTTCCACTTTCAAGGAACCCAAAATTGTCAATTCAAACGTCATTTCCCCTTTCTCTGAGTTTCAAGATTTTGCTTCGACTCATTCTTAATATTTGAAGTTAATATTATGCCATACTTCCTAAATTCTAAATGTTAGAATTTTGCTTATAAGAAAAAAAAACGTCTAGTGGTTTCGGGGCCATGGCGAAATACTTTCCTTGATAACTAGCTGATAGTCTTATGTTTTCATCACAACCGTCACAGAATGAGCCTGAAAAAAAATTGATACACTCTCACTTAAATTAACTGCAATGTTTGTATTTCTAAATTCTTAAGTTCAATTAACCTGATGTACTTAATGTGGATATAAAAAATTGATACACACACTTACGTGCATACAATTACACTGATATCAGCATTTCCTTATCCTTTGTGGATTGTATTCTTCAGTTGCCTTTATCTGCATAGCCAAACCTTCTACAATGCTAATGATTCCTCCAGTTTACACACATATAGAAATAAATCTACCTGAAAATTCAAATGTATTCAAATTGGATGCACGATGTATTCATAAAACCATTCTTCAAAACTACATTTTAAAGTAAGTATGAAACAGCAAAGTGCCAAATGTAAATATTACACTCGGGACACTGATCTAAAAAGATGAATCAAACGTATCAAGAGCAAACAACTTTAGAGGTGTCTGGCAAAACATAGAAAAGTTTTATGGAAAAACCTTTTAACTTCTTTCAAAAAATTTAACACCTGAGTTTTGAATCAGGGAATATTAATACACTCATAAATATTAATAACCTCAGCACTATTTAACAAACATTTACAAACACGCAAGCGCAAACAATTTTTTCATCCAATGAGCCCATTCTCTACCCGTGAAAAATACAAGCTGGAAAAAAATAATTGTTTACCTACTAACGTCATCTCTTTAAATCGTACTAATTTAAATGTATAGCGTTCTTTACGCAATGTAAATACAGACATTTCGCAGTTGCTTTGCGTTCGTATTTTATTTTTTATTTATTTTTACGTAAGAAAACTGTTAAAAACTGCGTATGACGTGCTATAAGAAAACGTGATTGTGGCATTTCAAATTCTGTGATCCTACACTAAGTCATATACTAAAATTTTGAAGAAAACAAGGGCTCCCATTAATAAAAACTATTTTCAAGGATAAAAGGCAATAAATGTTTGGGTCTCATCCATGTTGTTTCCCTTTGGATAATACTTCTGCCGCGACAACATGAACGATAATTTTAATAATTGTTTTCCACTGAATTCTAGAAAACGTGACAGAAAATGAAGTTACATTTATGTTCAGAAGCAAAACAAAGGGGCCCTCTCAACGCCCCAATGGATCAGGAAACTGGACGAAAAACCCGATCGAGATGAGTCATTGACCGGGCTGTAATACAATACCATTACAGGTTGTTTATACACTTTATCAGTTCAAATGGTAAATAATGCATTATATATTGTTAAAATTAATGTTACTTTTCTTGTGATGCTCCCTATAATCTCTAATTGTATAGAAACAGTTATACAGCAGAAAGATTTCTTGGATTTAAACTTTTCTATCGAATTTAATCGTTTAATGTCATCTGGCAAAGTGTTGTAAAATAATGTACATGTATTGTATGTGAAATTTTTGTTTAGCTGTTGATCTGTCACCCGATGAATATAATTTCTACGTCAGTGTTATAGTAATAGGCAGCAGCATTTTCTGAAATATATTCCGCCCTTAAGCAAGTCATTTTTTCAAAGCCCGATTCGTAAACAAACAGACAAGGTAATGGTAAAATTCGTTAATGAAAGGGCACATGAATCACGTGGGTGGGATTTTGATTATTCGTACAATTCGTTTTTAATCTAAAAATCTGGAGCTGTAATCTAAAAATCTGAGACCACGGTTTTTCTTATAAGACCCATCGACCCAGTTAACGGATATAAATTTTAAAGGAAATAGCAGTTGAAGAAATTTTAATAATTGAATTAACTTATCTTTTTTGCGCCTATATTCTAATATAAATTTGGAACAGTTACGTTGAATTTATGTTTAATAATATTAGAAGGGCAAGGGAAAAGTTTAATTTAAAAATCAAATCAGACAGTTTTTTTCAATACCAAAGATCTTGTCGTTTTTTTAACCGACATCACAATATCGTTGCACGTCCTTTGACGACTTCCATAGTCAAATGTGTGAAGTGTAGTTTTTAGTAAATAAGTATTTAATTATTAATACTTTATTACAGACCTCAAGTTCCTTTATAGTAACTAATTGGTACAAGGTGTGGTAAGTTAACCGGGCATGCTATTTTTAGTAAGTGTGTAACTTGAATATTGTACAATTGAAATCACATTGTGTTTCAAAACTAAAACTTTATAAACAACACTCCCTAAAACTTTAAACTTACAATCTTCGACATATTAAAAAAAACAAAAAAACTCGTTAAATCAAGACTTATTTAAAACTTGTATTACAGAAACATCATGAAATGGAACAGGTACACTTTGCACTTCTAAACTCAACACCGCCTGGGAAAACCTTTAACATAAACTGCATTAAAAGGAGATCAATGACTGGAACAGGTCGTTCAAACTGGTGGCTGGACTCATGTAACTAGAAAGAACAGACCACACATTCCTAGCCCCCCACCAACATCTAGGCACACTGCACCCCACATTCAACAGGTTCTCAATCCTGTCTGACCTTGTCTCCCCTTTTCCCCCTCTTCCCCAAACCCAACAACCAGTAAAAATAGGCCCCATTTCCCAAAAGTCTCCATCAAAATTTCAAAAAACACAATTCAGAGGCAAGACTAAACAATAATGACTCTCTCTCCTCGTAAATTTTTATCTTGGCTGACAGCCATGGTGAACCTTTCCTCCATTGTGAGAGAAACTCCGTCAAAGTTCTCAGTTACAGGTATTTTTCAAGCCTAGTGCCACGATGGCACATGTAATTGAGGACTAAACCTCATACAAATCTTTTACACAACAGGACACAGTAATAATTGTAGGTGGGCAGAATGACAAACTCTGGCAGTCACTTTGATACAGAGAAACATTTGACAAAAATACAGAAACTGCAAACACACTAAAGTAATCATGCCACTCTGCCCCTGGCACAACAACATTCCTATTAACAACAAAATTAATATCACAAACCATCACATAAAACAGCATTTGGAGAGAACACAATTACACTATTGATCTTGACAACCTCTCAAGAAAACATTTTACTCGGCATGGTCTCCACATGAACCAGTTAGGCAAACACAAACTAGGAGCCATGCTCATTTCACACTACTGGAGCCCCTGCCCTGTCATCCCCATTCTCTCACCAGCCTCCGGTCCTCTCTTACCCTCACCAGTCCCTTATCCTACCTCCACACCTCTCCTGCCCACTCCACATCCTTCACCGGCCTCCACACCACTCTTACCCTTTCTAGTTCCTTCACCAGCCTCCACACCTCTCTTAGCCTCTCAGTACCTCCTCTGATCTCCATCCTCATTTACCACTCCTTCTAACTCCTACATCCTACTCCCCATCCCATCCATAAGTACAACTTCCGCTGCAACCGTAAACCCACTCCTGTTTATAACCTGTAGCAGCAAACATCAGCAGGAAAGCAAAAAATACACAAAAATAAAAACTATCTACACATTCTTCATCAAAACGTACAATCACTAAAAAACAAACTCACTGACATTGAAGTATTACTAGAGGAGAAGCTCAACCACATTTCAATACTATGCTTTACAGAACACTGGCTGACCAAGGAACAATTAGACAACACACACATACCAGGCTTCTCTTTAGCTAGCAGCTCATGTCGAAATATTAACAACGCACATCATGCATATTGTGGGACATGCATTTTTATTAAAGATAAAAGTAGTTTTGGACCCTACACCAATCACACTCACCTCATATAAGAAAAAGACTTTGAAATATCTATCACAGACTTAACTGGAGTAAAAACATGGGTCCTATGCACGTATCGCAGCCCAACTGGAAATCTGAAAATCTTATTAAAAAAACTCGAAATGATTCTAACAAAACTTAAAAGACGCAAACAGAATAAAATTATTCTTTGCGGTGACTTCAACATAAATTGCCTCACTCATTCCAGTAACGAAAATCTATTTAAAGACTTACTAAAATCATACAACCTACAAACAACCATAAATACACCAACCAGAGTATCCAAAAATAGTAGCACTGCAATAGATCAAATAATAATAGATGCAAATAATAATGTTTTTTCTGTTGCTACATTTATTACCGGTTTCAGTGACCACACTGCCCAGATCCTAACACTTCAAATAGAAACAAAAATCACAGAACAGACAACTTACCAAGAAACTCGAAACTATTCCCAAGGAAACATAATAAATATATAAAAAAAATTGAAAGACGTTTTAGACAACTGACACAAACGATAAGTTTAACTCATTCATAAATATATACTTAAGACCTTTTAAAGACACGTTTCCTCAAAAACTCAGAAAGATTCAAAATAATAAAAACAAAACGTGGATTACTAAAGGCATCAAAGTGCCTTGTGAAAGAAAACGCAACATGTATAAAATACTAACACTGAACAAATGTAACCCCAGCTTCATTTCATACTACAAAACATACAATTCAATCCTAAAAAAGTAATCAAACAAGCGAAAATTATGACAAATGACAAAGTACATTGCAAATGACGTAACAAAACAAAAGCTATGTGGGACATTATTAAAAAGACAACAGCACCAATTAACAATAACAGAAAAAATATAGAGCTCCACTTCAAAAACCAAACTTTACAAAAGCTACAAGAAATTGCTAACATATTCAATGAACACTTTTCACAAATTGGTAAAAAAATAGTATCTCAACATTCCCTAAATAATAACACACCAGACAAACACTAATGTTTCACAAATTGCAAATTCCACATTGGAATTTATATGAAACCACCCCTCTGAAATTTTTAAAATCATTGGACAAATGGAGAATAAATTCTCAGCAGACCTGGACAACATTCCAGATTTTCTTATCAAACACAGTGTTTCATATATATTGCAACCGCTGTCTCATATTTGCAATCACTCTCTAAAAACAGGCATATTCCCAAATGTATTCAAAATGGCAAAGGTTAAACCATTGTTTAAAAAGAGCAATAGTTATGATCCCATGAACTACAGACCTATCTCCCTGCTATCAGGATTTTCAAAAATTCTGGAAAAGCTTTTCAATGATAGACTCAAACACTTTCTCAATGCAAATAATATCCTTAAAATGCACAACATGGTTTCAGGTGTAATAGATCCACATTTTCTCCTTTTTAAATGACATGCACTAAATCAGAAGGAAATTCCCATTGGCCTTTTCCTAGATTTGTCAAAAGCCTTTGACATTATTGATCATCACATACTTTTAACAAAACTAGAAATGCTAGGGATCCGAGGTATTGCAGGCCAGTGGATTAAATCATATTTATCAAACCGTAACCAAGTAGTTACCCTCCAGCACCTTAAAGATAACAAAATCTCCTCGTACTACTCCAACCCTCGGATGATAAATTGTGGAGTCCGCAGGATCCATCCTAGAGCCAGTATTATTCCTTATATACATAAATGACATGCCTTTGGCTTTAAAAAATAACAAAACAATTTTGTTTGCAGATGACACAAACATAATCATAAATGCAAAAACGCAACAATTATTAGAAAAAGAAACTCAAGAAACGTTGCATGCATTAGTAAAATGGTTTCGAGACAACAAACTTATCATAAACACCAGCAAAACAGTCTCTCTAAATTTCATGAATCCCCGATCCGAAGAAAAACTCTCCCAGCATTTGCTCATAAATAATAATCTTGTAAAAATATCACAGGAAACTACCTTCCTTGGTCTAACAATCCAAGAAAACCTAAAATGGAATGCTCACATTTCAAATCGTAATAAGAAGCTCACCAAATCTTGTTATGCCTATACACCCTCAGGTCAAGCTCAACATTGAGACTCTTAGGACAATGTATTATGCAAATGTGCACTCACACTTGAAATATGGATTAATATTTTGGGGAAATGCCCCTGAAAGCACTCGTACATTTATTATCCAAAAACGAATACTGCGAACAACGACCAGCACTCATAAGCTGGAGTCTTGCAAACCCTTGTTCAAAAAATTAAGGATTCTTCCACTACCGTGCATGTACATATTTGAAATAGTTGTCTTCACAAAGAAGATTCTCATGGAAAACAAAGACACTTTCACTCTAAATTCTGATGTACACAACTATAACACTCGACAAAAGGATAACCTACATGTTCCCCAATCTGAAACTACACTTTATCAAAAAAGTACCGCAATAGAGGGCATTACACTTTACAACAAATTGAGCCATGATATTAAAGATATTAATACAATACTGTAACGGGTGCCGGCGGCGGCGTGTCCGTACACTGGCCTAGCCCGAGCCCACCGTTGTGCGGCCACTTGTAATACTTTCTACAAGCCCGGCACGTTAAACTGCTACTTGTAATAGATTGCCCTGCTCTAGCCCTTCTTATAAACAAACAAACACTAGCCTCGCGTTGGGTTGCCACATATAATAATCTTCCCGTTCTCCTACTCACAATTGCCCGTCTGCTAGCTTACCTGGCCTTTTGACTCACCTGGGCGTGGTCTGCGGTGCGTCTGTACAGACGCGAGCAAGGTACTGCGCTCACGTGCGTGGATCAGTTCTAGTGCTACGTGAATGACTACGAACACATATCGATTTTACAAATCATGACCCCAAAGGTGGCCATGAAATTTATTCAAATTCCCTCTTTTCTCGTATTTCCCATCAATTCACAATATCTAGTGCTGTAATAGCACTGGTGCCTCTGACGGCACACATCGACATAACCCAGCAACAAAAGAAACAACAACAAATAGATAATTCTCTTCCCACAATACACGAACAATGGACATATACTTTCTCATTCACACAAATTATTTACAACAAACAAAAAACAAATGCCATTCACTCATATGATTAAAACCCCAGAATGCATTCTGTCGAAATTTACGTATTAAAAATCTATTAATCACATAACTTGATCTTCGACAGAGCGTTCTTCACTTCGTAAAAAAAACAAATGTCAAAATACTTGCTCACGTATGATGCTGCTTCCGCGAAGAATCCGGGTGTTTTGTGCGATTAACCACGCACAACAGCGCCTCCCGTTGTCGCCACCAGTTCCGGAACACACTCGCGTACGCATCACTGTTCACGTAACATGTCGGAATTCATGCTGCCACCTTTTTTCATAAATATTCCAAGTTATTTGAAAATCTCTTAGTCCCGAATTGAATTCCTCGCCACTAATCGTAAATGCAACGTCGCGCTCCCCACCGTTGCAAAATTTCTCATCAGCCACGCTCATTATCGTTTGCTCTCGAGTCCAACGGCGTAGCCGAATTTCACAGTAATTCCGAAAACCCTTTTTTTTATGAAATTCCCTTTCACGAAATATTAAATAATTTACATGAAGTATTCCCAGTTACTATTGCAAATTCTCCATTACTTCCGCACTTTAAAAAAAATTCCAAACATCGCCTACGCGAATACGTCTTGCCTTCACCAAGTCTAGGCACGTTCTCTCAATTTTTTCAACTTAGCATTGTTATTTTGCTTCAACACCCGTCCCGATCGCTTGATAACTGACGATCGCGTCACTGGTTCTCACAAAATATTTAATTTTTAACGTTTCCCGAAACACTATTTCCGTTTTTGTTTTAATAAAATTCTCCCGGCAATTTCCTAAAATTCGATGTTTTCCTCTTGTTTTCCTTTGGTCAAATTCCTTTTATTTTCCCTATTTTCCGTTTTTGGATGTGAAACGGAACGCACTGCAATTGTTCGCTAATCGCTTCTTCTTGCTAAACTTTTGCTTGAATTAATTTATTTGTTTTATTAAAATTTTGATACTTCCCGTCAAGATATTTAAATGGGATAAATTTTGCATGATGCCGCTAATTTTCTTCTTTCCCCCCCGAAAGTCTGAATTTGATATCTTATCGCGTTCTCTTGCATTATTCGAAAAACCCTCTTCTTTATGAGCGTTTCATCGCTCCAACAATGGACTCCATTAATATTATCCTTAACACAAATATACGAAATACGAAATTTTCAATCACTTCTTATTGCCTGACGCGATTTTACTGGGATAACTTTTAAAATGTTCCTAAATTAAAGCCGGATCTAATGTCTATGGTCAAAACTTGCACAAGTATCGGGTTCACTTTATTTTCTTCCCCAATCGGTTTTTATTATGGCGCCTTTGCTGTAAATGTTTTCAAATTGTTTATTATCCAAACGCATACTATCGGGGATCGTGTAAATCATTACAATACATAAATTTAAAAGTAAATTGAAAGCTTTCCTGCTTAACAACATGTTCTACAGTGTGAAGGAATACACAAATCACATCACTACCTCCCTTAAAAAACAAAAATAAAAATTCTAATCCCATTGATTCTCTGTTTCATGTTGACTGTTCAAGTTGAAGCAAAGAAAAAAGAACTGGCATATCCCATCCTGCCTGTGTTAAATTGCAGTTGGACTGATGTAGAAGGAGAATGCCAAAACCAAATTCTATTTCCTTCATCCTGAATTTGCTAAATACACTAGGCATCATTAATATCGTTAAATCATTTCTGAATGAATAGTATTTTATTATTAGTATTGTTACTATTATAATTGATATTACTATTATTATTATTATTACTATTACTGTTACTATTATTAATGTTAGATCAATGACCAGCTAGATCAGGGTTTTGTCAGTTTCCCTTGATCCTTTGAGCAAATGCTGAGATGGTCCTCATTGTTTTGATTTCTGGACAGTAAATGTAACTTCACTTCCGCCATATCTGACTCGTCATACACGATTGAAATTGTGTTTGTGACTCAATAAATATTATTATTATTATTTAATTATTATTATTATTATTATGTTATTATTATTATTATTAAATGCAGACGCACCGAGTCTTCAAGCTCGAATACTCGACATCAAACAATCTACTTCAGAAAACGGAATCCAAAAATCAGATGCCCAATAGCAATGTGGATGCATAAAAAACAAACAATTAATATTTAACCAGTTATATTTCTTCATGCCTTAAAAATTAGTTTTAATTCAAAACGAAAATACGAGACCGAAGCGAGATGTACACTGCGTCAAAGGTGAAAGTTTTAGAGGATCGTAATGGCCTCACCTTATGCCACTCACAGAAAGTGAGCAAATATTGCTAGAATAGACCGCCGAGCATAAACACTGATGTAGCAGCTTGTTGTAAAAGACAGGGCTTGGAAATAAAAGTTTAATGTTGCTCATTCTTCCGTTACAATGACCGTAATCTGAGCGATTCGCAATCTTTCGAACAATAGTTTTAATGAAGGTATTTTTCATTTCCTGAAATGTCTTAAAGCAGTTTTCAAGCAGGTGGATCCGTTGGACGATGGAAAATATAAGAAACAACTGAAAGAGCGAATTTCATCACTCACCTTTCGACTTCGACAAAAATTATGAATTATAATAGAGTTGGTTGAAATGCAGAACAAGAGAAGATAACCTTTAGTATTCGCAATAAACATTTTCCATACTTTACACTTTATTTTCTCGTGTAGGTACGTACATAAAGTAGTGTACACAGAAGTTTTCTTCATAACTTCCTTGCGTTCGTGTTTTTGTCCGTTCGAACATTAATAGGCAGTTTTTAATCGTAATACGCAGTTTTTAACTGTTTTTTTACGTAAAAAAAATAAATAATAGGCAAATTATTCGTAGAATTTTTTTCCAAAATGAATATTCATCGGCCGATCTCTCGGAACTGCGTTTTTGAAAACCTTCCTTTAAATTTTGAGGATACTTTACACGAAGCCCCCGAGTCTTTTTAATTTCTCAAATGTGGCTCAAGTGTTTTTTTATAAATGTATTTTCCATGAGAAATTTAAAGATGTTATTGGTCCGATTATCATTGGTAACATTTTTCGAAAATTGTTAGAGTTTGAAAGTTTTTGGGCGTCTTTCAACTTCAGCACTGAAGATAGAGATAATTTTTTCAAATAAAATTTGTTCTTCACTATTAGTTCTTTCGTCAACGGCATTCATGCTCTTTTTAAATTTTAGTCGTTTTCTTGCAATTTGAGTGAAATATGGGCATTAAAAAATATAAAACTATCTCAAAAACCGCTTCTACTTTTAATTTAAATATCTACTTATATAGTGGTCCTAGAAAATACAGAAATCATACTCTTCACTTAAAATTAAACCCAGTGTTCTATTTCTAAGTTCTCATGAATTTATTTACCTGGTGTACATAATGTATATACACTGTACACAAAAGTAACCTACTTTACATGATATCACACACAAACATACAACTGATTTGTTTGCGTTGTCCGAATTCTTGTGTGTGATCTTCAGTTGCCAGTGTCTGCATTGCTAAATACTTGAGCAAACTGAGTTGATTGCTCCAAAGTACACACATGGAAAAAAATTACAAATATATTCTGAATTGGATTTAAGACGTACGATTGTCCTTTCTTCAAACATTCCAGTTTTGAACGCTAATGTACGCAATGCGATGTGCCAAATGTAAATATTGAACTAAGCAACGTTTCTTTTCGCGACTTATTCTCTGAAGATTGAAGAATTGAAAAACATTGAAGAATTACGTAAGCCGTTTTTGGCAAAACGTACACAAACCATTTCGATTAAAAACATTATCGTTATTTATTTTGAAGTTAATTACTGCATTTTTTAACCAGAGACTTATTTGGTGTACATATGTAAATATTTAAAAATAGCCTCAGTACTAATTAACCAAACGTACAAACGCGCATGCACAAACAATTTTCATCTCAATGAGCAGATTGCGTCACTTGTGAGAAAATAGAAGCCGCAAGAAAATACAAAATATTTCCATTTGTCTTCTCGCCATATCATTCAATTTTACATGACAATTTTTCTGAAGGTTAGTTAATAACATTTTACATCTGTATTGATCTTCCAGGATTCAAAGGCCTTGCCAATCAAGGTATGCCTTGCCAATTTCAGGGCCAAAGCCAAAAGGCCGAAGGTTTTCATTCGTCTACATATGGAACGTGACAAATTTTGTTTCAAAAAAATTCCATTGTATTTAATACGTGGGTAATATTTCTCAAGTTGAATTGAATGCTTCATCCATGTTGTCAGTATCAATAATTTACCGATCACGTGTGCAATTTTGGCAGCCAGTAACAAAGACTATGCCAAGGGATTAGTGTACAAACGCAACATGACGTACTAGGTAAAGCCCCCAACAAATTAAATATTTTCATTACATTTAACAGGTGATTTTTTCAAATTGTAAGAAGCTAAATTAATCTATCTTTTGTAGATATTATTAGAAACCGAAATAAATACCTTTGACATCCAGAGCCGCTCATGATACACTTGAACACAAATCGCTGAATATAACTAACCTTCACAAAACCAACGAAACAATGTAATGCAGTTTGGTAAACATTCATCATACGATGGGAATATTGAAATGAAGTATGTCTATTTATCAATATCAATAAAAATTAACACTAATGTATACGCTCCGCTAAAAAGTCTTTTTCATGCAATAATTGCAGGTGCATTAAAAAATTAAGTATGTAAACTAGCGTTTCCAGTAGTAGGCATTAATGGCTTAGTGCAAGGCATTGTGGTTTGCGACCCCGTTAATAAACATTAGAACGCCGAACTTCGCCCCGCAAACTTACATATTTAAAACGATTCAAAAAATACAAAGAGGATTCCGTGTGCCATCATAATATAGAAAACAGCCATCTGAAAAAATACAAAATATATTTTAGTTTTAAACCTACGGAATATAGTATTTCTTCCTAAAATCTTCTATGTCTCTCTTCGTTTAGTAACCCTTTAATCAAAGATCACACTGCAATTGACTATACAGCGCTGCGGAAACCTAGGCTAAATATTTTCAATGCTACCCAGAGTGAGGCTTCTGAATTCAACTTCACATCAACATACGCGACATTAACAGAAAATTCTGACCTGTAGCTAGAGGATAGCAAAATAGGCGTTAATAATACTGAGTTCATTTACCCTAACAAAAACAATTAGATTCAACAAAACACTTCGAAATTTCCGTAATACAGTAGCCTTGCGGCTTTGGCCGTCCTTGCAAAATTTCGTGTTGCTGCTTCACTTCGATGTCGGATTGTGATATCTAGTGATGAGGTTAATACTAGTAGCATCCGGAATGTTCTGTACATACATTACAAAAAGTATGTACTATTTATGGTTATAAATTCGTGAGTTACATCCAACAATTTGAGTCATTTTTTAATTTGTCACACGTAAATCAATATTCCATCTCTTGTCACTATTATACTATGTTAGTCAAATAGATATATTCTTAGCATGTGAAAGTAAACAGGAAATATGGGCGTAGAAAAGATGTTAAGGAAAATTAACAGAAAAATTCTGTAGCAGTTGACCTCAAATTTTACCCCTTTAGCATTCATTCGCTTCATTGTTCTTATTTTAAAAATAAAACTTAAAGGTTTCATGAATGAAATTTTGGGTTACGACTCATGGATGGTAAAATTTTTGGTCCCTCCTATAACCTTGTTCCTGATCCTGAACGCTGGATACGAACCTGAGCTAATGGAGAGAGAAATGTTAATTTTTTATTATTTGAAGGAACATAATTAAAATCGCCTCCGTCTAATTGTCATATAATAGTAGTTTATGCAATTATTACACAACTGCCTACCATTGCGTGTCGGTTTGGTAAACATTCATCATACGAAAGGAATATTGAAATGAAGTATGTGCTATTTATCATCAATAAAAATTCAACACTCAAGATGCCAACCATTTGAAGTATTGATTTTAAAATTCTATTTATAGTGAGAAACAGTCACGAAAATATGAACCCACAAACGAAATGGCTTCTCTAAGTCGTATACATTATGACCTATAATAAAATTAAGGCGCGTCCTACTTTGCTGCAAGGACAAGACCTTCAGCCTCCGCGATTTACCCCATGCTTCGAGTCTACGCAATTCGTAATTTCCATTCCATATTTAAACAACGGTGGTTTCAGTGTTTTGTTCTTCGCTTTCGTTCTCAGATCACGAAGCGTCGAGATTTGATTCGTGATAGGGGGCAATTCAAGGGAAAAATACCCGAATTTTTAATTGTACCGTATTTTTAAATCTACACTTATTACTTGCCAGTTAATATTACGTAATGTTCGACCTGCAAAGACAGTTAAAAGGAAATTTCCAAGGGGAAATGCAGAAAATGCAACGTCAAGACATACAAACAAGGCAATATCAGGTCTCAGCTGATAATTTTCACCGCACCTGCAAAGACAGTTAAAAGGAAATTTCCAATTGTGTGTACGCTTTCCGATCAAATAAAAATTCTATTCTCCTGTAAAATATTCACAAATATACCATTCAATTTCATTTGATCTATTAATTCCAGTTTAAATTTCACTAAAAATAAAAATCAAACAAAACCCCTAATAGTGATTTTAGATATAAGTAGAGATCTTATTACAAGAGATTCAAGAATTGAACTTTACCATTAGTACAGGTTTAATAATCCATTAAATATTGTAATATGACGTTACCATATGAATATTGTACGTTTTATCTTCCTTGAAAAATCCAATACACATTAAAACGCAAGATAATTACTACTATAACTGGTTATCGACTTGTGTTTAATCAATTTAATTTCTAATACCGTAAAAAAATCCTTGTTCAAATAATTCTTATTACAAAACTGTTTATGGTAAACCCTTGATTATTCTAACTGCCCTGGGTTATTTAAAGTTTGTCTCAGACAAATGTACTGAAAAAAAATGTTTATAAATTTCAAATGTTTTCTAAAAGCTCCTGCCAAAATTGCGAACTTGTATGCATTATATAAATTTTGCCGAGCGTTTTGCTATAAATTGTTCTTCACACAAAACCACATTTTATCGGAACATTCAACGCATTACTTACGGCTTGAAAAACTTCTCATTAACATTAACTTCCACTGCAAATTAGAATCAAATAGCACAGTTGGCATAGAACGAAAATAGGAGGCTGAAGCGAGATGTCGATGCCGTCAAATATGAGTTGTAGCCAATTGCAAGAACTCACCTTCCCGCTGGCCTCATAGAAAATGAGTAAACGTTGCTAGAAGCGCCACTGAGCACGGAAGCGCTAGTGTAGCAAAATAGAGGTGCAAAATATCAAAGATTAATAGATTTCACATCCTTTAGTTACATTAATCATAATATAGGCAATTTGCAACTTTTTTGACAATAGTTATAATTTTTTTTTCATTTCTTGGAAATGTCTTTTAAAACAGTGTTGATGCGGGTCGACTTTCCGTTAGACTGTGGGAAATATAGGAACGGACGGAAAGAGCGCGAATTTCATCTTTCGTCTTTCAGCTGACGATTATGATTATCAAAATTATGATTGCTAATGTAGGTAGTCCATAGTTTCACTAAGGACAATTAATAGAAGGTAATCCATATGTTAGTGATCGCATAAAAGAATTGACGGTTTTAACATTATGAGAAAGTATAACAAAATTGATTCACTAACAAAACTCTCTAAAAACCTAAAAGAAATTTCCCTTTCATATTTACCTTCACAAGCAACAAAATCCCTAAACTGTCGAAACAATTTCACGCGTATTGAGAGAAGTGTATCGATTGAGGATTTCCTAGAATTGTTTATGTGTGAATAATAATAATAATAATAATAATAATAATAATAATAATAATAATAATAATAATAGTAATAATAATAATAATAATAATAATAATAATAATAATAAGAAGAAGAAGAAGAAGAAGAAGAAGAAGAAGAAGAAGAAAAGAAGAAGAAGAAGAAGAAGAAGAAGAAGAAAAAGAAGAAGAAATAAAAGAAGAAAATTTTTGTTCTTCTGTAGGTGATATGATAATTTGCCGTACGAATGGAATTGAATAAATTACACAAGATTTGTTACAAATTACCATGTAGAGCATTGCTCTAAATTAAATAGGTAACAAAAAATAAACAAATAGTTTTAAACAGTGTTTTACCCAGTTGCCCCCATGAGTTGTAGTATTGCATCCCATGGGATGAGGTCTTCCATACTCCTATTAGTCCTAGAAATAAGACTCACAGAAGTGCCACTGAGTGACATTTCATATTCATACATGGAATCTGGGTTCTAAACAAAAATTAATGTTGTTGGTTGTCCAGCGGCATGTTTGAGATTTAGTGTCCCCAAAACCTTGAAGAGTGAAATGATTTTTGTAACGTATGTTTGAAATATTGTGTATATGTATATTACAAATTACAATAATTCAAAAGAACTTATACTGCCACTTGTTCAAGTTGATTAAGTAAGGTCAGTAAGTGGCTCAAACGACTAAACCTTCGACTATGATGAGGTTGATGTTCTTATTACAGAGTAATGATTATTTGGGAGACAATCTGTATTTGCAATTGTATCATACAAAACTTGGAATTCAGTACAAAAATTTCAAAGAAATAGCCCTGATTTACTTCATTATACACAGAGAATGGTGTAGGCCTTGAGATCTGATCCATCACCAGGAGATACGTTTGGTTATTTCTTGGCAATCTTGGATGCCCCATATTTCTTCTGCCATGGGGTTCATACTTAAAACTTACAGCTACCATTTTCATAATACAAACAATTTTGAAAATTTAACCAGCTTTGTCAAGTCATGTGACAGATACAATGATTGCAAATTTGAAGATCAGATCGAATCAGATTCGATCGGATCGGATTGGATCGGGTCGGGTCGGGTAGGAGCGGACAGGACCAGACCAGATCATCAATCTGATCTAATGTGATCTGATTTGATCTGACCTGAACCGAATTGACCTGATCTAATCTAACCTGACGTGACGTGACGTGAGCGATCTGACCTGACCTGATCTGACATGGCCAGACCAGATCATGTTAGGTCAGATCAGGTCAGGTCAGGTCAAATAGGATCAGATCAGATCAGATTGATGATCTGATCTGATCTTTGTTTCATTAATGATAGTAATTCAAATGAATAAATCAATTAATTGAACAATTTTATAAATGTAATAAATAATAACAGCTAACAATAAATAATAATCATCTCAAATCATTTATGAAATATAATGTGATATCAGTAGACACAAAGTATCTATCATATTTTTTATTAACTTAAATAAATAATAAAAACTAGGCAGATATTTGAATTAGTATCAAGTTTGCTTAGTATCAAACATCACTAGATACATTTTTATATTCAATTAAGCCATTGGTTCAAAACGGATCAATCTGTATGAAAACTAATAGTCAAATGTGGAAGTGAGAAGTAATATTATCTGTCAAACCCATAATCTGTATTGGCATTGTTAGTATCAATGTTTACAAATCTATATATTTACTTGGAATTTTCCTAAACTTTCTATGAATGGATTGACAACTTTCGATACTACGCCCTTCATTTGCTCTTGGCATGTCCAAGAAAAGGAATTGTGTCCATGCCTTGTAATAAAGGCAACTTTATTGGCTATATACCTCTGAAGGAGTCATGTCTGAATTGACAATGAAAGAAAATTAAATTTTGTCGATATTAATACTTGATCACAACCATCAAATGTTGACAGTCTCTCTAAGCAATGTATTACAATGAAATGATTTAATGTTTCACAAAACAATTTAATAAATATTTTTCAAAAACATTTAAAAACTTGGATAATTGCTCAGTTTAAATATAGTTGTAATACTGCTTAACATGGCACAAGTGAAGAAATTAAATTTCCATGTCTCTGAATCATGACAATAATATGTGAAATTAACACAATGTGTTATGTTCACTGGCAATACTTGCATGGAAATGTTGGTGAATGGTGTAATGTTAAATAAGTTACACAGACATTTTTTTATTGTTCTTTCCTCTCAAAGCTATTTTTATTGTTCTGCTATTTTTCAGTAAAGCAGTTTATTACCAGAAATCTGTCAATTTCTGTTTCACTCTTAGACTCATCAGTTACACTTTTTTCCCTGTTACTGGCATTTGTGAAGTTCTTTATGACAAGTAGGTTCCCCTAAATTTGCACATTGGCCATTCTTCACTCTTGGTAGTACAGTTATTAAAAATACTGAA
Source organism: Teleogryllus oceanicus (assembly GCA_964035755.1). Classification (NCBI taxonomy): domain Eukaryota; kingdom Metazoa; phylum Arthropoda; class Insecta; order Orthoptera; family Gryllidae; genus Teleogryllus; species Teleogryllus oceanicus. Next base: position 8,125,578 of record CAXIVR010000014.1, read on the forward strand.
AAATCTGTGAATATTTGACAAGTTTAGAGATGCTTTTTCTTCAGAATCCATGCCCTCTGCCATAATATACATAAGGTGGGAACTGAGAAGCTAATATGTTGTACTAATTTTTTCAAACTCTTCTGCTCAAAGGTAAGTTTTATACGTTAAATGAGATCCTTGTTCCCTTCTCTGAGGTAATTAGGGTGGTTTTGTGGTCCTCTCTTTATGGGCACCAGGAATATTTTATTAATACATATAAAAATCTGAACTCTAACATTTATAAATAGATTGCTTTTTACTCACGCAATTTGCATGTATATCATATCATGCATATTAAATCTAATAATTTCATTAATAATTATGATGTTCTATTAACAATGTTCAAAAAGTAGTTCCAAAATATAGGTTAAGAAAAAGGTTCTTTTTAACCTTCTATCTGCTACAAAATTGTTTATCTTTCCCTTTTGCTCTTCTTTTACCTTCTTATACCACCCTGACCTCTTCCTCTACTTTTCCCTGTTCCTCCTCCTCCTCCTCTGCCCATTACCTGTTACCGGACTCTACTGTGGCTCAAATAGCATCTTTGTTCTCCTCCAACTGCACTCTGTCAAATACTCTTCCAGTGTTAAATCACCTCTGATTACTCCTCCAATTTACTTCAAGAAGTTTGGACAATCTTTTTCAGCAATTTGTTTTCAAAAAATTTAGATTTGTAATAAATTTGTTGCGTCTACTTTGACGCAACGCATCCAAGCCTCTTGGGGGGCTTTGAGCGCTTTGAGCTTCTCAGAGTAATCCTCCATTACTAACAGCGCTTTTTTTGTAGTAATCCTCCATTGATGATGATGATGATGATGATGATGATAATAATAATAATAATAATAATAATAATAATAATAATAATAATAAAATAATAATAATAATAATAATAATAATAATAATAATAATAATAATAATAATAATAATAATAATAATAATAATAATAATAATAATAATAATAATAATAATAATAATAATAATAATAATAATAATAATAATAATAATAATAATAATATAATAATAATAATAATAATAATAATAATAATAATAATAATAATAATAATAATAATAATAATAATAATAATAATAATAATAATAATAATAATAATAATAATATAATAATAATAATAATAATAATAATAATATAATAATAATTATAATAATAATAATAATAATAATAATAATAATAATAATAATAATATTTATTGAGTCACAAACACAATTTCAATCGTGTATGACGAGTCAGATATGGGGAAGTGAAGTTACATTTACTGTCCAGAAATCAAAACAATGAGGACCATCTCAGCATTTGCTCAAAGGATCAAGGGAAACTGGACAAAAAACCCTGATCAAGTTGGTCATTGATCTAACAACAATAATAATAATAATAATAATAATAATAATAATAATAATAGTAACAATAATTGTAATAATAATAATAGTAATATCAATTATAATAGTAACAATACTAATAATAAAATACTATTCATTCAGAAATGATTTAACGATATTAATGATGCCTAGTGTATTTAGCAAATTCAGGATGAAGGAAATAGAATTTGGGTTTGGCATTCTCCTTCTACATCAGTCCCACTGCAATTTAACACAGGCAGGATGGGATATGCCAGTTCGTTTTTCTTTGCTTCAACTTGAACAGTCAACATGAAACAAAGAATCAATGGGATTAGAATTTTTATTTTGTTTTTTTAAGGGAGGTAGTGATGTGATTTGTGTATTCCTTCGTATACATACAAGTTTTGATATAAAATTCTTTTATGTTGTAAAAAAATATATTTCTAAATTCATCAAAATTACTGATGTGATAGCTGTATCTAGTTTTTCTTCAATTTTCAATGTGTATTATAGAAACTGAAAGAAAATTATGCACTCTTAAGCCAAGTGAGAGGTGCCTACTCTTTTTGTTCATTACTGAGGCACTTCGGAAAAATCCAAAAACAATGAAATAGTTTCGATATTTACTGAAAAAATGCAAATATTGTACATGTAATTCTACTTATTCTCATTCTCAATACATCACTGCTTGCAACACAGCTCACATGTGACAGCAGGGTTCCAAGGAAGAGACTTAATACTATTAAACATTTGCTATTCACAAGTGGCATTTCTGTTAATATCAAAGAAGTAGGCAACAGCAGCTTATTTGATATTAACTTATGAAGAGAACTGTTGCACATGTATTTGAGTATTATATACTATGATATTGAAGTATTTAAGAAGACTGTTTTTGTTAAAATATTTATTTTAGTGTTGAATGAGAATGTTTTCTTTGCTGTTCTTGAGCAGTGTGCATGTTACTTTTTGGAAAACTATTTTATGTGGTTTTGTTCAGAAATGTTTTGGTTACTGCATGCAACTAGTTTTTATCTAATTGTGAAGTTAATTTTGGTCTCAAGATATATATTACCTGAAATTCAGCAGCTCAGAGGATAAGGTTTGTACAATGTCTCAATTTATCAATTTCTCTCATGTAAACTGTAGATTGTCACCAGTTTTTGAAAATAAAATTGAGAGCACATAAGAGTATAACAATTTTTCAAGAATGTTGCTTTTCATATGAACTTTTAGTCACAAAACTTTCAGATTTTCCACATTGCTCTTGTGATTTTTATAAAACATAATTTCACATTTTTTAAATTTTCTTCATTACAAATCAGAAAATTTCAATTATTTGAGGAAAGTTCTTTTTATTGAGACACAGAATCTTGAACTCTATAATACTAGGCATATTACACTGTACTGTTATTGTAATTAACAGTACCATTAAAGTAAAAGTATTAGGTCATTATTTTAAAGACAGAAGTCTAAAAGTTTGAGTGTTCATTGTTTCCTACAAGGACAACATTCTCCTTTACTTCATAATTTCATTTCCTTCACTATTGTCAGAGGCATATCTATGATATGGCAAACATGCCATAGGCATGTGTCATAGGTGCCACTAATGAGGGGTGCTATTTAGAATATAACAGCTAAAACAAACAACAACATCCCTAATTTGAAGTATCCTATCTCAAATTTAGTGTTGCATGGGTGCCTGAATACCTAAATATATCTCTGACTGTAGTTAATTGAAATTGTGAATCCATTACAATTGAACCTGTACAAACTACACAAAAATTTATATGGGTCAATGTAGCATCAACAAAATTGTGAGCTGGGCTAAAATATGTTTAGGCACACTATTTCCAAATTTGCAGTAATCATAAAAAATGAGCACAAGATCAATTGCAAGTGTTTGCTATTGTTTTCTTGCCCCACTTCATGCATTTTAAACACAGTTTATTTTATCCCATTAAATAATAACATTAATCATACTTGAAAGAACCATTGAAGAAATTTGACCTGATTTGTCTCAGAGAAATTAGTTAATTACAATCATTAAACAAATGTATTATATGTCTCCATGTTTCACATAACTTTTGAAATATTTTGTTCACACTAAAGGGCAATTTATCATAACTAACTGTAATCCTTGAAAACAAAATCATATTGATTCCATTAGAAATATTCAAATAACACACTATTACAAAACTTCTGGGAGCTGTCACTTTTGTGGTTCTTTATACAATTTTTATGAAATGTTTTTAAAAGCTACTATAAACAACAGCTTTGAAACAGTTCCAAGGAGGTTTCAAATGCTGATAGCTGGAGTAAATTTCTGATCATTAGTGTTTTGTGTTTGTCTTTCCAAGACCTCTGTGATGTATTACCTTCCTGCTCTATTTGCAAAACTCATACAAGTTTCTTACCTTATTGTACCTGGAACAAGCAGCAATGTTGCCCCCCTTGACAATGGCGGTTGTTATGGAAGCTGCAGCTGTAGAAAATTAAGTTGTTATTCTGATGACACCCACGAATGTTGTGCAGGTTCCTAAACATAAGTGTGGTGTCAAAAACTACTTTTGACAATAGTCATTATAACAATAAAATTACTGTGTACCTACACTCTTACTTGAAGCAAAACAGCAGCAAATTGTGCATACTATGACTGAATAAACATTATACTCATATTTACCAACCTGCTAAACATATTTGTTCCAATTTTATGTTAAAATAATAGAAAACAAGAAAGAAATGTTCTATGCTTTTGTTTTATTCTCTTGATTTGTATCACCACTGAAAAATCTGAAAATATTCACCAATATTTACAACTACATTTTTTGTTATGTTTTTTCTTTAATAATTCAATAGCATAGGAACTAAACATAAAAGAAATTTAAAAAGGAAAGAAGTATGTTTTTAAATTGCCAGTATTTTTAATTTAAAAATTCAAAGCGTAATGGCAATAAACAAAATAAAAAAAGTTTTTCATTGTATAGGGCAGAGAGTAACGTTAGAGAGTTGGAAATAAGTTGAACAATTTTTATTTTGGATCAGAATGATTTGTCTAAATATTTTTCTTAACTTTGCAAAAGGGTAATTTCTGCCATCTTACTTGGCTAGATGCTTTTAGAGGGATTTGCAAAATGCAAAATGCAACATTGTGCTCTGGGAGACAGTGCAACTTGTAAGGGGCTAGAATGCCATTAGCACTAGCTCTATTGTGTAATTATATGTGGCTACATGACACTTTCATCATTGACATCCCACTGTATTCACACGTTGGAAATTTGGAAATTTCTGTAGGATATTTATTCTATTTTAACAGTGATTCAGATGCCGGAGATAGTTTGCATACAAGATTATTAATTGTGAAACACTTCCTATGAGTCTGTTCCCACAAACAATTTTTGTATGTGACAGTTTCATACTTTATAATAGAAATTTGACACAAGAATATGTGCCAAAGTCAATTTTGTGATTATGTAGATATTTTTAAGAGCTTCATAGTAGTGAAAATACTAGTGCTTTGATTATTCCATGTATGTTGTAAGTACTGTGATCAATTTGTAATTATTCTCTCTTTCTAGACAAAATAGTTTTTAACATAATCAGAAAACAACATACATGAAAAAATATATTTAATAATAATAATAATAATAATAAAATAATAAAATAAAATTAAAAAGGTATAAAATTGAATTCTGAATGTTTGAAGGCCTTATATTTGAAATAAATATGACATGTTCATACCTTTTACTTTCTCATATAAATATTTATATACAGAATAATATACTATAAGTACAGAAAAAGTTATGTAATGCTACAGAAAATCTATTTTCAAATTTAAATGGAAATACACATTTTGGGGACCCCTGATATCGAAAAAGTGTTGTTTTTTTTTAAAACATCAGTCCATCCGTCTGTCTGGTGTATGTGAACAACAACTAACACCTATATTTATGCATACATTTTTTTCCAAACTGAATAAACCCCTGACAATCATCTGGCCTGAGTGGAAGCTCTGCAAATTTGAAAAACATTTATTAAATTTTAGGAGTACTTCACCCTTGGGACATTTTCAAACATTCTTTAAAAATGGCACCAAATTTTTTCTTTATATTTCTTTTAAGAATAGAGTGATAAACATTTATAAAGATGGCATAGGGCTGATTTTCTCTGATAACTCTGAATTTTTTAAAACATGAAAAGTTTGATATTTTTTGACATCTTCCTTCAACTACAAAATTGAAGATGAAGATTTTTCCTTAAATTAAAAATTTGTTCTTCATAATTAGTTCTTTCATTAAGGTCATACACATTTTTTTTTATTTGAGTGGTTTTCACGCAATATTGCATGCATATGTGTATTTTAAAAAATTACACAAAGATTTTCTCCAAAATGGCTACAAATTTTTCCCTTAAACTTTGGTAGGGATATGCTAAAAACCATTCCTTTGTTTTTTTAAAAAATACACAAATATAAATATTTTTGATTTGTCTCTCACATTGTTACAATTTACACTACCAGTGATTTGTTTAATATTATTGTATTTATGAGTACATGTGCTTTAAATAATGTCATATAAAGTCTCTCAAAAACCCAAAAGTTTTGTGTGGAATTGAGTCAAATTCGCATTTTCACACATGCTCAAACACCTCTCTATCAAAAATGGCTCCAAATTTTTTCTTCAAACTTTTTCAATGAAGAGTCCTAATTGCACGGTTAATATGAAAGAAAGTTCATTTTGAGACATTCTTATGTTTTTTTCAAAATTACACAAATGTAGTTATTTTGAAATATCTCTCATACCATTAATACTTCCAGCAATTTATAAACACTAATGTGAGTTAAAGTGCTTCAAATCACATCTAATAAAGTTCTTTGGAAACTCAAAAATTTTCTGTGAAAAAGCAAATTTCGAAGTTACAATAATGCGTAAACGCCATTTTCTTAAAAATGACACCAAATTTTTCAATGAAAATTTGCCATTTATGTTGAGGCTTTACTCTTCTTTAATATTCATTAAGTAATATTTTGGTTGTACTATTAGGAAACCCCAAAATTGAGAAAATGTGAAAAAAAAAGTACTTTGGACGGCGACAAAAGGTAGCTGGCTAGTGTGTGGCAAGTTGGAAGAGACAGAAGAAAGCCTCAGACAAAAGAAAATAGAAAACTATCCATGCCATTCTCTTGCATCACTAGTTTGCTAATGTTATTTTAATTTCTAATATAATTTTCTTTATAATTTATTGTGATATTCATACCTTACTTTTATAATCTACAATTTTACATTGTTGGTACTGTTTTACGCAGTAGAGAGGAATTATGTAATTCGTGAGAAGAAAGGGCGAATTTTCGGCAGAAAAACTGTTATTGCGAGGCCCTGATAATGAAAAAGTGGATAAATTCAGTTGCTAAATTTAGAAAAAAAATCCTCTAACACGTGGTGTAGCCAGAATTCATGTTTTATGGACCCTTGATACCAACAAATCGATTGACGGCAAAACGTCCATCTGTCCGGTTTATGTGAACAACACTAGCGCCAAAACCATGCGTACAATCTTTTCCTAATTGAAGAAACCCTTGTCAAAATTGCCTGAGTTGCAGCACTGCGATTTTGAAAAATATTAAATAATTTTGGGGATACTTGACACTGAAGCCATTGGGACATTTTCTAAATTTTCTCAAAATGGCTCCAAATTCTTTAAAAACATTATTGTAGGAATAGAGTAAACACAGTCAGAATAAGAGACATAGCTCGATTTTCACTGTTAACTCTGAATTTTAAAATTAAAAGTTGATATTTTTTCGGGGTTGTCTTTCAACTACAATATTGAAGATAGTGTTTTTAAGGTTTTAATTTTATAGTGTTTGCAATTGGCATTCAATAGTGCAATTTAGAAAATAACAAAAACAATATTTTTTCAGCTCCCATTTTTTCTTTAAACTTTTGATAGGGATAGTGCTGCATGTACACTTTGAGATGACAAAATGTCATATTGCTCTATCCTTTTGTTTTTTCCAAAATTACAAAAATGTATTTTTTTATTTGTCTCTCACGTCGTTAATATTTATATTAGTGTGATTTGTTAACATTATTGTATTTGTGATTACATGTGTTTTAAATAATGTTATAAAAAGTTTCTGAAAATCTCAACAGTTTTCTATGTAAAAGGGCTTTAAATTTTGCATTTATAGTAATGATTAAACGACACTTTCTTAAAAATCACTCCCTAAATTTTCAATAAAATTGCCATTTAGGATGACGTTTTACTATTATTAAAGTAATATTTCGGTTTTAATACTAGAAAACCAAAAAATTGAGAAAATTTTTAAAAAATGTTCTTTGGTCGGCGGTAGATGGCAGCTAGCAAGGGTATGTGGTAAGTCCGAATTGCTAGCCCAGATGAAAGAAAATAGAAAATGAATACGGGAAAGTCTGTGCCATTCTGTAGCACCTCTAGTCACTTTCTCGAATACGAACATATATATGGAGTAGTATACGCAGTGTAGATATGTAAGATAGATATGTAAGGCTGCGGAAAATTGATTTCGAGACTTCAACGTAAATACACGTTTTGGTGTCCCCTGATATCAAGAAAGTAGTTTTTCCAAAACGTCCGGCCATGTGTTCATCCTTCTGTCTGTCTGAACACCGTTAGCGTACAAACCATATGTAGGATGTTTTCCCAAATGAATATGCCCTGGTTGATCGTACTTGTCTTGAAGCGCTGCGACTTTGAAAAACATTCTTCCAAATTTGGGCCTACTTTACATGATGCCCCTGGGAAATTTTCAAAATTTTCTCAAAAATTGATCCAAATTTTTTCTGTAAACTTTTGGTGATGATAGTGCTAAATGTACTCTATTAGATAACATAAACGCCATATTGCTCTATTTGTTTTTCAAAAATTACAAACATGTAATTTGTTTGACTTGTCTCTCATGTCGTTAATATTTATGTATGGCGATTTGTTCACATTATTATATTTAAGAGTACATGGGGTTTTAAGTAATATCATATAAAGTTTCTCAAAAACTCAACAGTCTTCTGTGAAAATGAGTTCAAAGTTCTGCATTTTCAGATACGCCCAAATGCCATTTTATCAAAAATAGCTCCAATTTTTTTCTTCAAAGTTTTCCAATCTATAGTGCTAATTGCACTGTTTAATATAACATACAGTTTGTTTTGCCGGCCTGGATAGCCGAGGTCAGTAAGGCTGAAGAGCTGTAGCTGCTTAGTGTCTCAGGTTCAAATCCCGCCTCAGGCATGGATGTGTGTGTTTGTATTACTTGTTCTCCCTACAGTTTAAAAATCACACTGGTCGCCAAATGACCTTGATGTTGAAAAGCGACCTGAAAATAACAATTTCATTTTGGTTTGGGGTATTCTTTTGTTTTGTTAAAAATTATACAAATGTAAAATTGTTTGAAAAATATCTCAAGCCCTTAATATGCACATTTCCAGCAATTTGTTAACACTATTGTATTTGTGAGTTATTGCACTTTAAATGAGTTCTAATAAAGTTTTCAAAAACTTAAAAATTTTCTGTTAAAAGGAGCTTGAAATTTCACATTTATATCTCTATATAGCTAAATGCCATTTTCTTAACAATTTTTAATGGAATTTTTCAATGAAAATTGCCATTTAGAATGAGTTAATTCTCTTCTTTAATATTCTTAAAGTAATATTTTGGTTCTACTATAAGGAAACTGAAAAATTGAGAAAATTATTTTAAAAAATGGACCTTGGTAGCGAAGACAGCAGCTAGCCCAGGCAAAGAAAGAAACTAATATGAGAAAGACTGTGCCTTTCTGTAGCAACACTAGTTTTATTTGGACTTCATATGAGCAGCTGAATCTAATATTTCAAGTTAATTGACAAAGGCTCTTGAGGTAATTGCTTCAAAATCACTCCATGAAAATGGGTAAGATGAAAAATGATTCCATATTTTGTGATTGAAAATACTAGAAATAAAGTAGTGCTGATTTATTTATACTGAAAAACCACACACAAAAAACATACTTAAATTGGGTATATTACTTTTTCAGGTGAAATACTTACCTAATGATTCTACAGGATGTTTAAATTTTCTTGAAAATTCTTTGTTGACCAAATGAGAGCAGAGTAGAGAAAGAATGTAAGAAATAAATTAAACCCTAATGAAATTCAAACCCAAGAAATGAAATTTTAATGAAAACAAATGATTAACAAAATGAAATTTTGACTGAATAATTAATGAAAGGAAAATTGGGAAGAACTGGTTGAAGTGTTTAGACTGAAGTCAAATAGAAGTAAGAAGCAGAAGAAGAAGAAGAAGAAGAAGAAGAAGAAGAAGAAGAAGAAGAAGAAGAAGAAGAAGAAGGAGGAGAGGAGGAGGAGGAGAAGGAAAAGAAGAAGAAGAAGAAGAGAGAGAGGAGGAGAAGGAAAAGAAGAAGAAGCGAGAGGAGAAGGAGGAGGAAAGGAAGGGGAGGAGGAGGAGAAGAAGAAGAAGAAGAAAACAGGAGAAGAAGAGGAAGTGCAAAATTGAGTTACAAAGAAGATGAGGGTAGTTACAAAGTGAAATTAATGAAAAATTTGTAAATGAGGAAGAGAATGAAAATAAAAAAAAATTCTCAGCTTCTGCCTCTGTGTTGTACTACTTTTTAATTTTAGTGCTCTGGTCCAAGAGATTTCGTCAAATATGAGAATTTTATTTGCTTTTATTGTGCTATTGGCAAAATATTTATTAATATTTTTGTAGTACCCAAAGGCGTTCTTTACAGAATTTATTGTTTGTTCTGGGTCTTGCAACAATATATTACACATTTTTCTCATTCTTGGTAAAAATCTATTTCCTGTCCACAGTCAATGGATATGACTCAGGATGATAACAAATTATCTCACTCCATCAATGATCATGACTCAGCATAGGGTTATCAAATTTCTGGTTTTTGTAATTAAAATTTAATGAAGGTAATCTGAACATTCTCGAAAAACTTGATAATTCTGAATGATTCATTGATTGTTGACAACATCTTCTACAAACAATAGGTTCACTATTAGTAATATCCGCTTGCAAATTCATAAAAATGTTAAAATTAAATTAGCATTCTTTTAAATATATGAATTAAACCAAGAAAAGAATTAGTTTAAAATGTAATTTTTTGTAATGATCCAATAAGTAATATTAAAAAACATATTCGAAAGTATTTGTAGTAAATTAAATTGATGGAAATTGATGCATTAGGAAGCCAATCTTTCAGAAACACGTAAAGCAGCTATAAACAATCCAGTGTTGTTCATTGGCCGGGCCCGCGGAGAGGGGGAAGCAGCCGGTACATCGTTCCGGGGTCCACGGAGCTCGAGGGGGGCAGTGAAACCCAACGTGTTTCATACAATTGTTATTGTAATTGGAGCACTAATTTAATTCTATTATTTTCATCGTACTTTACGTTTTTCAATAATATAAGTAATTACATTTTCAAATTCGAAAGTCACTCGCATGACTCAATGCTTTTTATCACGTTCGGTGATTTCCGGAAAGCGGACTAAGGGCCATTGTGAACAGAAGGAATTATTCTTGCCTAAAAATATGAGTGTAATTAGTGGTAAGAAGTTATATACTATATATATTTAATGTTTGTAGAATATTTATAAAGGTCCCCATACCTTGTAACGGGCCCGGATTTTCTCTCTTCGGCCCTGCCATTGGTTTAAAAAAGACGCAAAAAATGTCCTGCAACATTTCATTTGATTGACAGTCACTCCTGCCTGACAGCACGGCCTCCTCCAGTGCCGCAGGCCGCCGGGTTTGGCCGTTCGGCCGCGTCGAGGGAGTCCCAAAAAGGGTCGGGTGACACAACTGCTTGAAGCGGAAAGGGGGGGTCAGGTATTTTTTTCCGAAATTTCACTTTACGCTGCTCCTATTCATCCGATTTGCATGATTGACACGGCGTTGGATTCAGGAAGCACGTCGTCATCACGCTATAAGCCCACATTTTTTTAATTTCTTCCAGGAACTATGAGAAAACGTTTTAAATTTTTTTGAAATCTTTTTTGAAAAAACGGCATCGTAGCGTAAATTCTATTTTAAAAAGGAGTCCAATGCCGTTTACAGATCGAAAATCGGACAATTTGTTCAGACGTTATCGATCTAGTAAATTCCGTGTGATAGTGCTGCGATCTATTGATTTTTCCTATAAGTATTTTTCGGTGCATTTAGCCTTAAGGCATTAGGGAATGTGAATCAGAATGCAAAAGTATCGGCGATCCTCATCTAAGTGTCGGGAATAGGGATGCAACATTGATGTTGATATTTTCAAAACATAGATTTTGTATAGACGCATGAACATATTTCGTAAAAAATGAAACGTTTATGAAACCTGATGTTTATTATCGATGTGCTTGATGAGTTGTTGTGAATGAAAAGAACCGATAATCACAATTTTATAAAAAAGTTAAAATATGAAATAATATTGCATTATACCACTGTCAATACATGTGTTCGAATAAAGCGAACTGTGATTGTAACATCCTCATCCAGTAGATTATCTTCAGCCCAAGACCCCATCAAGAGCCCATGACCCCATTTTTCGGGCATTTCCTGCGCATGTCCTACCGTACGCAGAGAGGCGGCCAACGCAAGCACTCTAGGTGCTAGGTCTCTCGCCCACCTTCCTGTACCCATTTGAGGAAGTTTTGACTCCATAAGATGACCCTGGGCGATAGTTTTCGGGCTTAGTTTCGTTGTTATTCTTTTTACTTTCCTTTGCCCTTTTGTCTAAAGCGTAATTATAAATTAACAATCACGGCCACTGTCAAAACAAATTATCTTCCGCACGAACATGATCGATGTTTCTAAACCAGGTTTTTGAAAGATGTTTTAATTTTGAACATTGATATGTGCATTTGTATTAATTGAGCATCATTCCTTCGCTTTTCTTGCTATCCGAAACTGGGAGGGGACGCGCCGATAATTCAGCGAGTTCTTCCCTAATAATGGCAGAATGTACGCATGAAAGACTGCGGGTATCAAACACACTGTTCAGTGCGATGATGTCATTTGTCGGCTCCAGTCCGTCAAGCAGCGGCTGTGAGCATCTCTCCTTTCATCTGCAGGTCCCAATTCTTCGCGGGGTCTGAACGCGCAGAGAATAGTACTAGAACATAGATCAAGCCATCCTTGTTAGACCTATCTGGATATCACAGCAAAGGATGCTGTAATTTGTTCATTGCTCCTCGGACTCGAACTGCCTTTTTCCTTTTGTTTGTGATATTGTGTATTAGTTATTCAATTGTGCCACTTACACCCTTTTCTTCTGCTTCATTCTATCATTCCAAGCATAATATCCTTTTCTAGAGATTTCGTTCGACCCATAGTATGTCCAAAATATTTTATTTTCCATTTTTTGGCTTTGGTTTTTAGAGAAAGTTCTGTTGTTTTTTTTTTCAAAATTTCGGCATTTATCTTTTTGTCCTCCCATTGTACGTTTAATATTTTCCTCCGTGTCCATACTTCAAATGCATCTTCCTTTTTTCGGCCTATCTCAATGTTCAGCTTTTACACCCACACAACAGGATTAGAAATACCATTTCTCGTTATTTGGATTTTGGTCTTACGCAGGGCTTGATTTCTGACGGAACACGACGAACGGCGTTCCTGTATCTCACTGATAATTATTACATTATATTATAAATATATAATTATTTATTAAATTAATAAATCATTTTGAGCGCGTTCGGACCTAAAATTTTAGAAATCAATCACTTGATATGCCTGATATTTTATGAATTTGTGTAATTTTCTTTCCGCTGTCTTTTCTAAAATTATTCCTCTCTTCAGTTTTTCTGTACAGTATCCAGAATTTGTTATTGTAATTCATAAGTATTTAACTTTTATATTAATAATATATTTAGCTATCCTTATTGCATAATTCAGAATTAAGTACGGATAAAATATCTGCATAATTTTGATGACATAACATTTTTGCGTTTTCTCGAAAAGGAGTAAAGTGGACATGTCACATTTTGAATGTTTGCTCCTCATTTCGCGCTCCTTTCTTATCAAGCCCAGCGCAGCCAGGGCATGCGCTCAAGTGTAGTCACCCTTCTGAGCTGGAAGCACGGTCGCACCTCTGGCACACTGCTGTTCTGATAGCGTGACTTTTCTGGCCTCTGCAGACATCTCGCCGCGTTCTTCGGCGGGCTGCGTGCAATTCGATATGCCAAAGCTAGGAAGAGGGCGATGAACAGTTTTCAGTGGGCGAGAACATTGTGCAATGACGAAGTGGAGATTGTATTTACTCTATAAGAATTAGTGGAATCATTCGCGTTTCCTTAATTATTAGCAACCGAGTATATATAAACAAAATTAAAATTAAACAATTAATAACAATTATGAAAGTATATTTGATTAATAAAAATTTTGTGAGATATTATTAACTAAAGTAACTTATTTTGTCAAGATGTATGGATGGTAAGCTATTGTTTTTCATTGAAATTACCGGTATAACGTTTATTGACGTCCATACCGGTAAAGACGTTCAATAGAAGTATTTTACTAGTATAAAACAATAAAGGTATTTGAGAAAGGTATGAAAAAATACCGGTATTTTTACCGGTATTCAATACCTTTTCGGTCGCTGTTCACTACCAGAATCAAAGAAAAACAAACTATCCTTGTTATTTTCTCTTCATTTGTATTTACAGCATTTGAAGAATTTCTTTTTTTAAAAACATATATTTCATGTATTTAAATATATCTCCAAAATACATGCTAAAGAAAACTCAAAATTAGAGTTTTAAATACAAAAATACATATTTCAAATACAAGTATTTAAATATTGCTCAACCCTCTCTATAAACTAGTATGTACGATCAGCAATGTACTAATCTCAGTTCCCAGCTTGAGCGTTGTACTAATACTATGCCACGAGTAAGTCCGGAAAAATTTGTAGAATGAAATTGCAAAATATGACATAAATGGAAAACGCTAAATAAACGAATATCAAAGTCAGATTTTCCTGCTGTATGTAACATAAATTTCATTAGAAATAATTTAGTACAATTACACTGTGTAAGTATCCTTACAATACAATTTCAAATAAAAGCTAGCGATGATACAACATCACACACTTTCTGGCATTATTTCTAAATTTGCAATTTTCAAAAATTGATAGAGTTCAACGAAAATGGTAATTCTTTTAAGCGTCCCTTCTATCCGTGTAAAAAAATTGCGATTTTTTAGATTTTTTAAATATATACATCAATTTCATTCTTAAATTACTCTAAAACTACGCGGTTTTGCTATAAACTTACATGACCTTTGCAATCTTCGAAAATACGGCGGGGTGGGCGAAAATGAGACCACCATCATATTTTGTATCGTCTTTAAACAAAAAAATTGGAGCTCTTTTTGAGAAAAAGTTACAATTGTTTTAATTGCCTATACTTCGCCCCAAATTGCACGTTAGCAATTTTCTAAAAATAAGTGACGTCAACAAACACCATAAATCACATTTCTCTTGCGTTCTGCACGGAACACGAGGACAAAATGTAATCAAATAATTTGGTGACGGTTTGAGAAGATTTTGAAAATGATGTTGAGACTTAATGTAAAGTATCCTCAAAAATCAAAATATCCGTTTGAAACTCCCAAAGGATCGAGTTCTTTCAGGTAGATTCGGGAAGAACAATTTTGGAGAAAATTGGAAGAGCGGTTTCGACGTTAGCGTTGACCGTAAACGGACAGACATGTTTTGGCGTCAATCGATTTTTAGGTATCAAGGACACATGTATTGTATATTTTCGCTAGACCACGAGTTAGAAGAAGTAATGTAATAAATAGCAAGAGGATTTATCCACTTTTACTTTACCAGGGCCCCACAATAAGTTTTCCGGTACCCGATTACATAATTTGTCGGAAAGTAGTTTTAAAATTAACAATAAAGAAAACAATTTTAAAATTTAGCTTCCGCGATTTTACTTGGGAAAACAGATTCATCAGGTGAAATCTATCAAGGAGACAAACGCCGTTTTGAGATCAAAAATCGAGCCGCAAGATAAAAGAGCTCGTACGTAATCTCTCAGCTCATACTTTCTAGTGAAGATGATAACGAAAGATCTTAGAAGTAAAATGTATGTAAAATAGATGTTGTAACTAGAATATTGGTGATATCTACAATTAATTCCATGTTCTTTTTGAAGTCAGTTTCAAATCGGAATCGAAATTGTGAGTACCGCCTCAATAATTGTTTGATGGTATTCGAAGGAAGAAATATGAACAAGATAAATGATTTTATCACGACTATTGCCAGATGATATGAGACCGTTTGGTTGTGTTGCAGCATCACTACTCCAATATACATGAGAAAAATATGTGAGATTGAAAGGACGAAACCACCGACCGACTGCCCAACGCGCCTACCTGAGAGCACGGGGTCCTCCCGTGCCCCAGGCCGCCAGGTTTGGCCGTTCGGCCGCGTCGAGGAGCCCAAGAGGTCAGGTGACGTGAATCGGAAAGGGGGTGGGGTGGGGACGACAGGTATTTTTCCGAAATTTCGCTTTACGCCGCTCCTATTCATCCGGTTGCGCATTGACACGGCGTTGGATTCCAGGAAGCACATCGTCATCGCGCATAAGCCCACATTTTTAATATATTTCCGAAACTATGAAAAGGTTTCAAAATTTTTTTGGAAATCTTTTTTGAAAAAAGGGCATCGTAGCGTAAATTCTATTTTAAAAAGGAGTCCAATGCCGTTTACAGATGGAAAATAGGACAATTTGTTCAGACGTTATCGATCTAGTAAATTCCGTGTGATAGTGATGCGATCTATTGATTTTTCCTATAAATAGATAAATGAAAAAATCAATAGCTCGACTCCCTTTTCAAAAGATTTCCAACAAAATTTGAAAACGTTTTCTCATAATTCGGAAGAAATTTTAAAATGTGTGCTTATAACGCGATGACGACTGTGCTCTGAATCAACACCGTGTCAATCATGCAAATCGAATGAACAATTGCAACGCTGAGTCAATTTCGGAAAAAACTCTGACCTTCCGCTTCACGCAGTTGTGTCACCCGACCCTTTTGGAAGCTTTCCTCGACGCAGCCAGGCAATAAACCAGCACAGCTACGGCGGAGGAACCATTAACTCTCAGTGGAAGTGACTGTCAATCAAATGAAATGTTGCAGGACATTTTTGCGTCTTTTAAACCAATGTAGGACCGAGAGAAAATCCGGGCCCGTTTCAAAGGTATAGGGACCTTTATAAAATTCTACAAACATTAAATATATATATATATATATATATATATATATATATATATATATTTCTTACCACTAATTACCTCATATTTTTAAACAAGAATAATTCCTTCTGTTCACAATGGCTCTTAGTCCGCTTTCTGGAAATCACCGAACGTGATAAAAAGCATTGAGTCATGCGAGTGACCTTCGAATTTGAAAATGTAATTACTTGTATTATTGAAAAACGTAAAGTACGATGAAAATTAATAGAATTAAATTAGTGCTCCAATTACAATAAAAATTGTATGAGACGTTGGGTTTCACTGCCCCCTCGAACTCCGTGGACCGGAACGATGTACCGGCTGCTCCCCTCTCCGCCCAGGTCTGGCCAATGAACAACACTGGATTGTTTATAGCTGCTTTACGTGTTTCTGAAAGATTGGCTTCCTAATGCATCAATTTCCATCAATTTAATTTACTACAAATACTTTCGAATATGTTTTTTAATATTACGTATTGGATCATTACAAAAAATTACATTTTAAACTAATTATTTTCTTGGTTTAATTCATATATTTAAAAGAATGCTAATTTAATTTTAACATTTTTATGAATTTGCAAGCGGATATTACTAATAGTGAACCTATTGTTTGTAGAAGATGTTGTCAACAATCAATGAATCATTCAGAATTATCAAGTTTTTTCGAGAATATTCAGATTACCTTCATTAAATTTTAATTACTAAAACCAAAATCGATAACCCTATGCTGAGTCATGATCTTTGATGGGTGAGATAATTTGTTATCATGCTGAGTCATATCCATTGACTGTGGACATAGATTTTTACCAAGAATGAGAAAAATGTGTAATATATTGTTGCAAGACCCAGAACAAACAATAAATTCTGTAAAGAACGCCTTTGGGTACTACAAAAATATTATTAAATATTTTGCCAATAGCACAATAAAAGCAAATAAAATTCTCATATTTGACGAAATCTCTTGGACCAGAGCACTAAAATTAAAAAGTAGTACAACACAGAGGCAGAAGCTGAGAATTTTTTTTTATTTTCATTCTCTTCCTCATTTTACAAATTTTTCATTAATTTCACTTTGTAACTACCCTCATCTTCTTTGTAACTCAATTTTGCACTTCCTCTTCTTCTCCTGTTTTCTTCTTCTTCTTCTTCTTCTTCTTCTTCTTCTTCTTCTTCTTCTTCTTCTTCTCCTTTTCTCCTTCTCCTTCTCCTTCTCTTCTCCTTCTCCTCCTTCTCCTTTTTCTCTTTCCCTTTTTCTCCTTTTTCTCCTTCTCCTTCTCCTTTTTCTCCTTCTCCTTCTCCTTTTTCTCCTTCTCCTTTTTCTCCTTCTCCCCTTCTCCTTCTCCTTCTCCTTCTCCTTCTCCCCTCCTTCCCCCTTCTCCCTCTTCTCCTTCTCCTTCTCTTCTCCTTATCCTTCTCCTTCTCCTTCTCCTTCCCCTTTTCCTCCTTTCTCCTTCTTTTTTCTCCTTTCCTTTCCTTTCCTTCTCCTTTCCCTTTCCTTCTTTTCTTTCCTTTTTTTTCTTTCTTTCCTTTTCCCCCTTCTCCCTTCTCCCTTTCTTTTTCTTATCCTTTTTTTTCCTTCTTCTCTTCTCCTTTTCTCCTTTCCTTCTTCTCCCTTTCCCTCCTTTCCTTTCCTTCTCCTTTCTATATTCTCCTTCTCCCTTCTCCTTTCTTCTCTTTTCTTTTCCTTTTTTCCTTCTCTTTTTTCTTTTTTCCTTTCTTTTTTCTTTCTTTTTTTTTTCTTCTCTTTTTTTCTCCTTCTCCTTTTTCTTTTCCCTTTTCCTTCTTCCTGTCTTCTTTCTCTTCCTGTCTGTCCTGTCATTCATAAAATGTCTATTATCTTCTTCTGTCTGCTTTCCCTGTCATTCTGTCATTTGTTAATAAAGTATGTCATGTCTGTCATAATTTTATAAATTTTTGTTATTCATTCATTTTTAAAAATGTCATGTCAAATATGTCAAATATTTCCCTTAAATGTAAATTATTTTGTCATTCATAAAATATGTTTTCATATCATGTCTGTCATTCATAAAATTCAAATTTATTCTGTCATAAATGTATGTCATGTATGTCAAATCATTCATGTCTGTCATAATATAAAATTTTGTCTGTCATTCATGTCATGTCATGTCATTCTAATATGTCATGTCTTCATGTCATTCCAAAAGTCTTCTGTCATTCATATCATGTCATTCATATCATTCATTCAAAAATTTATAATTATTAATCAAATTTATGTCATAATTTTATGTCATGTCATTCATGTCATGTCATGTCTTAATGTAAATTGTCATGTCATTATTTATGTCTGTCATTAAATTTATTAATTTATAATTGGTCATAAACTTCCTTTCTCATTAAACTGTCTGTTTAAATCATGTCCTTTTTGTATTTATTAATTTATGTCATTCATTAGTTAATATTCATGTCATGTCATTATGTATTCATGTCATGTCATTATTTATTCTTCATAATAATTCTAATCTGTCCATTCCTTTTCATGTCATGTCATATCATTCATGCATGTCTTTTCATTTTTCATGTCATGTCATAAATATATAATATGTCATTCTTCATGTCATGTCATTCATATTATGTCTGGTAATTATAAAGTCATTCATTTTATGTCTTATAAAAGCAAAATTTCATGTCATTCTGTCATGTCATTCATTTTGTTTTGTTTCATTCATGTCATTTTAATTTATTATGTAATTTATGTCATGTCATTCTGTCATGTCATTCATGTCATTCATTCATTCATTCATGTCATGTCATGTCATGTCATGTCATTCATGTCATGTCATGTCTGTCATGTCATTCATGTCATGTATAAACATTCATGTCATTAAAGTTAAAATTATTCATGTCATGTCTGTCTTTAAACAAATTTATGTTTCTGTCATGTCCTTAAACTGTCATTCATGTCAATTTATATATTCATTTTATTAAAAAAATGTCATGTCATGTCATTAAAAAACATTTTCATGTCATTCATGTTTCCCTTTTTTCATTCATTCATTCCTTCATGTCTGTATTCAATTTATTCATATCTGTCATGTCATAAACATGTCATAAACTATTTCATTATGTCATATTGTCATAATCATAAAAATAATCATAAAAATTCATAAAATTCATAAATAATAATTAATAATTCTTATGTCATTATAATAAAAATAATTTTCATAATAACATAAAACCATTCATTCATTCTTTTCATTCATGTCATAAACTGTCATTCCATGTTTCATTCATGTCTTCATGTCATGTCATGTCTGTCATTCATGTCATGTCAAAACATGTCTTTCTGCATGTCATGTCATGTCATGTTTTCATGTCATGTCATTCATGTCATTCATTTTTAAACATTCATGTCATTATTCATTCTGTCATGTCATGTCATTCATGTCATGTTGTTAATTGTCATTCATTATGTCATGTCATGTCATTATTCATAATAAAGTTTTATGTCATAATCATGTCATATCTTTTTTCTTCATAATTTTCATAAATATAATCTGTCATGTCATTCATGTCATGTATAATTTATAAACATTATCATGTCATGTCCTGTCATAAATTATTTGTTTAAACATAATCATATCATGATAATATGTTTAAAGTTTCATTTTCTGTCATGTCATTATAATATGTCATTCATTCTTCATTTGTATTATTCCTTAATATGTTTCATGTCATGTATTATGTCATTCTGTCATGTCTTATTTATGTCTTCATAATTTTATGTCATGTCTGTCATTCATGTCATGTCATGGCCATGCATTAAATATAATCATTTATTCAAATTTTTTATAATTTTGTCATGTATGTATTAAAAACATTTATTTTATGAAATTATTCATAAAAATTTGTATGCATAATAAATTTTATGTATGCATGTTTCATTTGTATAATGGCTGGCTGTTTATTAAAACATGGCTGCATGGCATGGCTTGGCATGTAAATGCAAACCTGTATCTCATTCTTCATGCTATGCTTCAAATGTCATTTAATTTCATGGCCCTGCTGTATTTCTGTCTTTTAATTATTGTATGGCTAAAATTTATTTCCCAAATTTTTGGTGGGCCCCATTTTGTTTTCAGGTATGGTTTTTTTCATCTAATTTTTGGTTATTTTTATGAATTTTAATTTTTGAGGGTTTGTTTTGTTTT
>CAXIVR010000014.1:8146479-8178979 GCA_964035755.1 Teleogryllus oceanicus
AATAATGGAGAAAGTGCAAATTAACGGAAATTACAGTCTACTTGAATAGTTTGTATTCGTCGAATAGTTTGAATGGATAATTTGAATAATTGAATTCCAAATCTTCTTTAAATCGAATTTTCTCTTTTGTCCCTAGCATGTTTTTTCCAAAGAATGTTAATTTGTCTTGTGTAATTCAATTTTGTTTTGCATAATTCGAAGTTTATACTTCCATAATACAGGATTTGAAATCCTGGAAATTGTGAGCAGGTGAGGCGTCATTCGAAAGAGGTGAATGTGCTGCACTCTTGCCCCTTACCGTCAAGGTCAGTTTCCTCCCCTCTTTGACCGGTGTTACACTGTAAAAGATATTTGACATATATCTTTCATGAAGAACTTTGTGGATGTTCTGTGAACTTTAACGAGAAAACTTCGACAAAGAAATTTGACGAACGTATTAAATTTTGTCCAATATTTTATGTTGTTTTTCTCGCGATTTACGATGGACGACGCACAAATAGTTGTGTTTGTGCTACTTTGTGTTTTATAATAATATATATTATTAATTATAGTTATTATTAGTTAATATATGTTTAAAGCTGACGAAGTAAAAGGTAAAGAGAAAACGTTTGAGGGTGAGGCCTTAGAACAACGACATGGTGAGGCCATGGGTCGTACATTGTGAAGCATTAATTAAAGAACTTCGAAATGAAGAATTATTTGAGGAAGGATGAGGAAACATTCAATTTTCTTTGTCGTTCTTCCTTCTTTAGAAACTGGGTTCTCTGATTTGGAAGCTTAAAAAAATTAGTAGTATCTTCCTGAATTTGGGCATTTTCCAAAACCAGTATTTTACACTTCTCGGGAAAATGTGTTCCATAAGCGTCAATTCGTTTGGTTTTACTTTTGTAGTCCGGATGGGCAATATTATATAAACATTCTAATTGCTCGCATTCTGCGATTAAAACTGTGGTTGAAGAAATATCTCTATATCGGACGCCATGTTACCAAGTGTATGATGAAACTTGGATGTTTCTGTCTACATTTTATATAAGACGTTTTATAAAAGAATTTTTTTATAAAATATTGGCGATTACAATGTCATTTTTTTATGAAAGATCTTTGACAAAAACGTTTTACAGTGTAATACCGGCCTTTAACTTTCGGCATTCCACGCAAGCCGGGCTCAGAGGCCCTCGAGCTGTCGCACTGACAATGGACGTCCGCGATCTTTCAGTGGTACGGGTAGTGATATTCGTGATACCATTTAATGAATTTACAATATGACAAATCTATCTCCCTGTGATTCCCTGTTAGTGATAACAAAGATGAAGTAGAATGATTCCAATGAATCATTCGCACAATTCGTTTACAAATTTGAAAGCCTCTGTAATGTGTGATGAATATTGAAGGAATGGTGTCAGCATCCTGAACGATCATAACGCATGAGAAATAAGAAAATTTCATTAACGAATACGAAGAATGCACAAGAATCGAAATTTTGTTGCCTCTATTTTCTAGGTATTAAATTGATTAAATAAGTTACTTCGCAGTAAATTTATTTTAACAAAAGAGATTGTGTACTTATATTACATAATAAATAATATCAAATAAAATACTCTACTGAAGTTCTAGGGTAAAATTATGTCTTTACAATAGCATTTATGTTTCTTATTTAATTATCCTTACAAATTATTTTTACAATCATCCTTAAAATACTTCTTGGAGAAGAAGCAATGGTTTTAGTTTTTTTACGTAGTTGTAAACGTCAACAGTGTTCAACTGAAGTCATTAAGTCTAACCCTCTATTTTCTAGAAATTAAATTAATTTTTGTTTATTTATGACTTTTATTTTTTGCAAAAAATAGTTCACATGTTTTAAAATCTGCAAATAATTGTTCGTTTTAAATGTACTATATATTTTCGATTATTTGAAAATTACTTTTGAAACTGTGTTATTTGAAATTGTATCTGGACATTTGTAATTTGCGAGAATATAGTCAACGAGTTAATTTCAGTTCCCTCCAAAATTACGGACTTGTTTCATTGAACAGGTTTTGGCTGTATTTTATTTTCTAAACTTGAAGACTATCATATTAAATGTATTACAAAAAAAAAATTGGAATGAAAAATCCTTAATTTTTACCTAAACTATTTAAAAATTGGCAATTTTGCATTGTGTACCTAGACATTCAATGAAACCCACGAATTCGAGTCAAAAACGTAAATTTGGAACCTTGGAAAGTGGCCAATTTAGATCGATCTCACTAACCCCAGTATTATACGTAATAAAAACCAAAATCGGCCGAAAACCGCAACTCGAAACCAGTGAGAAACTATCCCGAAAAATGCTAAGTCGGAGTCGATTCCTCCTAGACCCGCTTCAATATACAGATCAAAAATACTTTGATTTTTTTAAAAAAATTAAAATCTATATGAAACTAGAGAGTTTAACGGATAAGGGGGTCCGGAATTGTTGACCCCCTACCCTTGTTTCAGGCGCGCACGCCTATGACACATGCTCAAATTTGCTAAACAAAAAATGACACGTTAAAGAAAAAACGCGCGTAACTATATATATATATTTTTTAAATTAAACAGATTACAGATTATGTTTTTAACACCTCTACGACATTTTAATACTTAATTATATTTCTAAATTGTTGGGACGGCGCTTTAACAGCTGAAAAATTCCCACACATTTAAAGCGAAGGCACACGTACCCAAACACTAAAAGTAATCGAATTTACTTACTGCCTCCTCAGAAACTTGCTGTGTTTGCAGAAGAGTTCAATGGCTCCGAAAGCTCTGCAGGTCGTGAAGTCGGCTTCTGTACTGATGAAAAGTTTTCCCTCCGCCTATAACCACGCAGCGCTAAGAAGAGCGGCAATGCTATGACTAAATGCAAACATCGCTCACATGGTAGTTCCATAAATGTCTCATGATAGCGCTCGATATCAGAGCTAACGACGTCTAATTCACAAAACAACCACTAGATAACACTGTGTAAGAGTTGGGTTGCAATGTCCGTTGATCTGTGCTGCCAGGCAATCTCTTCTACATATATGAATGCACAGGAAGTGGGGCATTGGCGCCACCCCACCCCACCCCGAAATTAAGAATAGGGCCCCCTAGCCCTACGTAATAAAATATTTTATTTCCATAAATATGATCAAATCCTGATTTCCAATTTTACTGTCTCGTCCTTACTTCGTAAGAAGAAAGTTCGTTTGAAAGTACTGTAATCGCGTGTAGGAAATCGGTGCATTTTCGACAGAAAAACTAAAATTGAAAATGACATTATTTAAAGATTTATTTTTGATGAACAGATTTAATTGAGGAAAATACGTATCTTCATTATTGTAGTTGTAAGGAGACGCCGAACAATTTTTAAACTTTTGCCATTTTCGAAAACTCAACAATTCCAACGAAATTGAGACATGCCCCATTCTTTAAAGTGTCGTTTACGCTATTCAAAGAAAATTTTATTAAAAAATGGAGACATTTTTTAGAAACTTTTGAAAATGTTGTTGATGCTTCTTGTAAAGTACCCTCAAAAATCGAAATAAACGTTTCAAACTCAGGTGATTTTGAAGAAAATCGTTTCAACGGCTTCGTTGACCACAGACAGACGACCGTCAAGAAGGATGGGCGGACAGACGGAAACACATAAGATTATTATTATTATTATTATTATTATTATTATTATTATTATTATATAATTAATTACACAGACGATTTGCCGTCAATATCAACCTCTCTGTCTCAAGGAACTACAAAATTTGGATTCCGTTTTGAAAGGTATTAGAGTAAGTAATTGATTAGATATTGGAACAAGATTTATCCACTTTTTCGCTACTAGAAAACGACAATACGAGCATTTCTGTCGAAAAATCACCATAATGTTAATAATATTAATATTCCCTATTTCTTTACGAAAAAACATTTTTTTCTTGTAAATTCTGCTTGAGTAAATATAATTTATAAAAATAAGCAATGCTTATTTTGCAATTGCTTATTTTTAAGCGCACTTAAAAGAATGGCGCTGATCTCATTTTCGTTGAACTCTCTGAATTTTCGAAAATTGCATAAGTTGTAAATAATACGAGAATGTTTGCGCTGTTGTAGTACCACTAGATTCTATTTTAACAGATTCTCTACTATTTGAGAAATAATGGCCTTAGTACTTTGCCGATTTCACCAATAATTCGTCATAACGGTCTGGACGATCTTCATTTTGACGCACGTCAAATTATGCCCCATGACGTGTCATCGACACATTTGTGGTAGAAATAACATTTCGTTAACTTCTGACGATTTGTGTACGAACGTGCTTGGATTTTTTCCTCGAATAGAGATTGGCTACAATGTCAGTTTACAATGCAGTTCCGCAATAGAGATGTCCAGAGTTACTCCACAAAGCTGGTGGGAAAGCGTTGTGTGACAAGCTCTGATGTGCGCATAAACGTTTCCTAGAACATTAGTAAGTTCTGATTGTATTACGTGGTTTCCAAGGTGTTTCTTGTCAAGAGTGTTATTTAGAGTAATATTAGCTTCCTTTCGGTGCGTTTAAGTTCTGGCTGCGCATCTTGTTCACAAACATTTAAAGAAGTTATATTCTATCACACATATATTCGACACTAGCTTTTCAGCTAGGTCGAATGTCGTCGCTGTCTGGAGGAGAATTCCAGAGGTCGGCTGCTCTGATCGGTAGTTTTCCGTGGTTTCTCCGACCAACACCAGGCGAATGCCGGAGCAGTACCCTAACAAACGGGCCGCGGACCGCGCGCGATCTTTCCTTCCTATTCCTTGTCCTATCCTCTCCCTTTACACACACACACTAACATGCACTACGCCACCACGTATTTCGGGAGACCGGTCGGGAGATTAGAGCTTGTCTCGGCTGGGGCTGTGGTCCGTTGATAGGAGAGTCCTGGTTAGGGGGAAACCCCTCTAGCCGACGGGAGGTCGGCGCCGAATCTCGCCATCCAGCGGGGAAAGATCACAGCCGTCTCCCGAGAAAAAAAACATGCACTACACTAACGGGACTAATGACGAAAGCAGTTGACGTACCCAGAAACACGAAAAAACCAATCAATCATTCAGTTCGAAAACGGTTTGAAGTAAATATTATCATGACCTTAGCAATGATGCTATGCTGCTATTTACAATAAAATGAAAGTAATGAAAAATTTGGATTAATCTCTCATCGGATGTGAAAAGTGCCAACTTAACGAATTTCTGGCCCCTGTTATTGCAGTAGAAAAGACTCCCTCCGTATAATTTTCTGAACTGTCATCTTTTAACAAATCTATTTTAGAAAATTATAGTGTTAATTATCATTGAGAGAAATATTATCTACATTGAACTTTAATACTCTTGGAGGGAAATCCGAATGTTAAAAATAGTCCCAAAAATGTCCGTAATTTTTCGGAGTGGAGGAACACTAACTTAACCAAAATGTTATATAATTTAATGTATTAATTTTTCAATGTATTAGTTATAATAAATATACGGTTACTTAAAAAATTAACACTTTTTATCATTATATTTTTAAACAATGTTTATAGTTTCCTATGCTGAATTCCAACTTTGAGAGTTGAATATTATATATTCAAGCCATGTGCTTAAAATATTATTTGTTTTATTTTTTTAACATAAATTAAAATCAGTTCAAATTCCGATTAAAAAATAAAAATGTTTACTTTTTGTATCAAACGTTACATTTTCCAAATATTTTACTTGTCAAGTTTCAACGAACATTTGGGACCATTTGTTGCGATACAATTGATTGTTATGGCTTGATAACCCTGGTGGCAGCAGTAAATACTTGATTTGGTGAGCTACATAATATTTGAGCTTAACATGTAGACAAATAAAGTCTTGAAAATCCACAAAATATTAGTGGCTTAAACATATTATGATAGTGTGCATGTGCAACACGTTCAAGCAATGCATGTAAATGATAACTTATTTATTGTGAAAGTTATGTTTTTTTTATTACATTGTTTATATTGTTTCAAAAATGCGGTGAAACATTTAAGGATGAAATTTCTGAGAATGACAGGAAAATGTTTAGATGTTTAGACTTTTGAACTGTGAATTACGAAGATGATGGTACCTGAAAGTGGCTACCACCGACTTGATATAACCATCTAACTTTTCTCGCTTCAAAGCAGGAATCCCTTTTCGTCCTCTTTGTTCCGAGGGTGCTATAATTTAACATTCCTGATTTCTGGGCATCTAAAAGAGCATACTCTGCCTCTCCCGACACCATTTGTCCTAGTCCACAACAGCACACAACTTGGTTATCGTGAAAATACTTTATTTTAGAGAAAACTAGCGGTCTAAAACAGAGGTCCGTGAAGTTGGCAACCCCACTTTCTCGAAAAATCAAATGACATACACCAAAGTTGTGCCCAAGTTTTTCTGGAGTTTGCTCAACCTTTAGAAGGTTTGGCCCAAGTACCACAATGCCGGAAATCGCAAAACAAAACTTTTAACTTAATAGTGACTAGCAACCACTTTCTTCCGAATTCCGAAATTTTTAATACTCCATCGTTTAGCCAAGTTTTGTCCGAGTTTGCCCAATCTTTAATCTTCATCACATATTTCCTTCTTCCTTCGAATACCATCAAACAATTATTTGAGGCGGTACTCAAAATTTCGATTCCGATTTGGAAACTGACTTCAAGAAGAACATGGAATTAATTGTGTAGATATCACCAATATTCTATGCCATAACATCTTATTTTACATACATTTTACTTCTAAGATCTTTCGTTATCATTCCTCTACCAGAAAGTATGAGCCGAGATTACGTACGAGCTCTTTTATCTTGCGGCTCGATTTTTAATCTCAAAACGGCGTTTGTCTCCTTGATAGATTTCACCTGATGAATCTGTTTTCCCAAGTAAAATCGCGGAAGCTAAATTTGAAAATTTTTTCTTTATTGCTAATTTTAAAACTACTTTCCGACAAATTATGTAATCGGTACCGGAAAACTTATTGTCGGGCCCTTTAAAGTAAAAGTGGATAAACCCTTTTCCTATTTATTACATTATTCTTCTAACTCGTGGTCTAGCGAAAATATACAATACATTGCCCTTTGATACCTAAAAATCGATTGACCCCAAAAACATGTCTGTCCGTTTATGGTCAACGCTAACGTCGAAACCGCTCTGCCAATTTTCTCCAAAATTGTTCTTCCCGAATCTACCTGAAAGAACTCGATCCTTTGGGAGTTTCAAACGGATATTTTGATTTTTGAGGATACTTTACATTAAGCCTCAAAATCATTTTCAAAATCTCAAACCGTCACCAAATTATTTGATTACATTTGTCCTCGTGTTCCGTACAGAACGCAAGAGAAATGTGATTTATGGTGTTTGTTGACGTCATTTATTTTAGAAAATTGCTAACGTGCAATTTTTGGGGCTCTTCCTTCAACTAGTATAATATTGATGAATATTTTTTCCTTGCTGAAATCTGTTCTGACATCTGAAAATAAGATCAAGTTTAATTTTTAAAACATTTGAGTAATTTTCGTGCATTTTGGGGCGAAGTATAGGCAATTAAAAAAATTGTAACTTTTTCTCAAAAAGAGCTCCAATTTTTTTGTTTAAGACGATACAAAATATGATGGTGGTCTCATTTTGCCCACCCCGCCGTATTTTCAAAAGATTGCAAAGGTCATGTGTTTTATAGCAAAACCGATAGTTTAGACTAATTTAAGAATTAAATTGATGTATATATTTAAAAATCTAAAAAACAATTTTTTCCACGGATAGAAGGACGCTTAAAAGAATTACCATTTCGTTGAGCTCTATAAATTTTCGAAAATTGCAAATTTAAAAAATAATGTCAGAAAGTGTGTGATGTATCATCCTAGTTTTTTATTTGAAATTGTATTGAAAGGATACTTACACAGTGAAATTTGTATTTAAATTATTTCTAATGAAATTTGATTTTACATACAGCAGGAAAATCGGACTTTGCATATTCGTTTATTTGGGTTTTTCCCTTATATATTTATATCTATATTTGCAATTTCATTCTACAAATTTTCCGGACTTACTCATGGCATATGTATTAGTACTACCCAAGCTGGGAACTGAGATTAGTACATTGCTGATCGCACATACTAGTTTATAGAGAGGGTTGAGCAATATTTAAATACTCGTATTTGAAATATGTATTTTTTATTTAAAACTCTAATTTTGAGTTTTCTTTAGCATGTATTTTGGAGATATATTTAAATACATGAAATATATGTTTTTAAAAAAAGAAATAATTCAAATACTGTAAATACAAATAAAAGAGAAGATAACAAGGATAGTTTGTTTTTCTTTGATTCTGCTAGTGAACAGTGACCGAAAGGATTTACCGGTAAAAATACCTTTCGGTATTTTCATGGGAAAAAAGGTATTTTTCATCCCTTTTCCCAAATACCTTTATTGTTTTATACTAGTAAAATACCTCTATTGAACGTCTTTACCGGTATGGACGTCAATAAACGTTATACCGGCAATTTCAATGAAAAACAATAGCTTACCATCCATACATCTTGACAAAATAAGTTACTTTAGTTAATAATATCTCACAAAATTTGTATTAATCAAATATACTTTCATAATTGTTATTAATTGTTTAATTTATAATTTTGTTTATATATATACTCGGTTGCTAATAATTAAGGAAACGCGAATGATTCCACTAATTCTTATAGAGTAAATACAATCCCCATTTCGTCATTGCACAATTTTTCTCGCCCACTGAAAACTGCTCACGCCTCTTCCTCGCTTGGGCATACAAATTGCCCTAGTGTAGCACGCAGCCGCCGAAGAACGGGCGAGATGTCTGCAGAGGTCAGAAAAGTCACGCTATCAGAACGGCAGTGTCCGGAGGTGCGACCGTGCTTCCAGCCCGGAAGGGGGACTACCCGGCGCGTGCCTGGCTGCGCTGGGCTTGGATAGAAAGGACGCGAAATGAGGAGCAAACATTGAAAATGTGACATGTCCACTTTATCTTTCGAGAAAACGCAAAAGTTAGTCATCAAAATTATGAGATGTTTTACCCGTACTTAATTCTGAATTATGCAATAAGGAAAAGCTAAATATATTATTAATATAAAATTTAAATATTCTATGAACTTACATTAAAGAAAACATTTATGTCAACTGGTAAAAAGGAAGCCTGAACATCAACGGAGAAGTGATATACATGGCAGGAAGTTAAATACTTATGAATTACACTAACAAATTCTGGATACTGTACAGAAAAAATTAAGAGAGGAATAATTTTAGAAAAAGCAGCGGAAAGAAAATTACACAAATTCATAAAATATGCAGACATATCAAGTGATTGATTTCTAAAATTTTAGGTCCCGGAACGCGCTCAAAATGATTTATTAATTTAATAGAAATAATTATATTTTTATAATATAATGTAATAATTATCAGCGAGATACAGGGAACGCCGTTCCGTCGTGTTCCGTCAGAAATCAAGCCCTGCGTAGCCAAATCCAAATAATCGAGAAAATGGTTTTTTAATCCTGTTGTGGGTGTAAAGCTGAACATTGAGATGGGCCCGAAAAAGGAAGATGCTTTGAGTATGGACACGGAGGAAAATATTAAACGTACAATGGGAGGACAAAAAGATAAATGCCGAAATTTTGAAAAGAAAACAGAACTTTTCTAAAAGCCAAACCAAGAAATGGAAAATAAAATATTTTGGACATACAATGGGTCGAACGAATTCTCTAGAAAAGGATATTATGCTTGGAATGATAGAATGAAGCGGAAGAAAAGGGTGTAAGTGGCACAATTGAATAACTAATACACAATATCACAAACAAAAGGAAAAAGGCAATTCGAGTCCGAGTGAGCAATGAACAAATTGCTAGCATCCTATTGCTGTGTATATCCAGATAGGTCTAACAAGGGATGGCTTGCGATCTATGGTTCTAGTACTATTTCTCTGCGCTTTCTCAGACCCCACGAAGAATTGGGACCTGCAGATGAAAGGAGAGATGCTCACAGCCGCTGCTTGACCGGGACTGGAGCCGACAAATAGACATCATCACACTGAACAGTGTGTTTGATACCCGCAGTCTTTCATGCGTACATTCTGCCATTATTAGGGAAGAACTCGCTGAATTATCGGCGCGTCCCCTCCCAGTTTCGGATAGCAAGAAAAGCGAAGGAATGATGCTCAATTAACAAATGCAAACATCAATGTTCAAAAATTAAAACATCTTTCAAAAACCTGGTTTAGAAACGTCGATCATGTTCGTGCGGAAGAGACTTTGTTTTGACAGTGGCAGTGATTGTTAATTTATAATTACGATTTAGACAAAACGGCAAAGGAAACTAAAAAGAATAACAACGAAACTAAGCCTGAAAACTATCGCCCGGGGTCATCTTATGGAGCCCAAACTTCCTCAAATGGGTACAGGAAGGTGGGCGAGAGACCTTACACCTAGAGTGCTTGCGTTGGCCGTCTCTCTGCGTACGGTAGGACATACGCAGGAAATGCCAGAAAAATGGGGTCATTTCTTGGGCTGAAGATAGTCTACTGGATGAGGATGTTACAATCACCGTTCGCTTTATTCGACCACATGTATTGACAGTGGTATAATGCAATATTATTTCATATTTTAACTTTTTATAAAATTGTGATTATCGGTTCTTTTCTTTCACAACAACTCATCAACACTCGATAATAAACATCGGGTTTCATAAACGTTTCATTTTTTACGAAATATGTTCATGCGTCTATACAAAATCTATGTTTTAAAAAAATATCAACATCAATGTTGCATCCCTATTCCCGACACTTAGATGAGGATCGCCGATATTTTTGCATTCGATTCACATTCCTAATGCCTTAAGGCTAAATGCACGAAAAATATTTATAGGAAAATCAATAGATCGAAAGCAATACCCACGGAATTTACTAGATCGATAACGTCTGAACAAATTGTCGATTTTCGATCTGTAAACGGCATTGGACTCCTTTTTAAAATAGAATTTACTCTACGATGCCGTTTTTCAAAAAAGATTTCAAAAAAAATTGAAAACGTTTTCTCATAGTTCCGGGAAGAAATTAAAAAGTGTGGGCTTATAGCGTGATGACGACGTGCTCCTGAATCCAACCCCGGGTTCAATCATGCAAATCGGAGAAAGGAGCGGCGTAAAGTGAAATTTCGTAAAAATACCGACCCCCTTCCGCTTCACGCAGTTGTGTCACCCGACCCTTTTGAGGGCTCCCTCGACACGGCCGAACGGCCAAACCCGGCGGCCTGCGGCACGGGACATACCGTGCTCTCAGGCAGGAGTGACTGTCAATCAAATGAAATGTTGCAGGACATTTTTTGCGTCTTTTTTAAACCAATGGCAGGGCCGAAGAGAGAAATCCGGGCCCGTTTCGTATGGGGACCTTTATAAAAATTCTACAAACATTAAATATATATAGTATATAATTTATTACCACTAATTACACTCATATTTTTAGGCAAGAATAATTCCTTCTGTTCACAATGGCCCTTAGTCCGCTTTCCGGAAATCACCGAACGTGATAAAAAGCATTGAGTCATGCGAGTGACCTTCGAATTTGAAATGTAATTACTTGTATTATTGAAAACGCAAAGTACGATAAAAAATAATAGAATTAAATTAGTGCTCCAATTACAATAACAATTTATGAGACACGTTAGTTTCACTCCCCCCTCGAGCCCCTGGACCCCGGAACGATGTACCTGCTTCCCCTCCCCCGGGCCGGCCAATGAACAACACTGGATTGTTTATGGCTCCTTTTACGTGTTTCTGAAAGATTGGCTTCCTAATGCATAAATTTTCCCATCAATTTAATTTACTACAAATACTTTCGAATGTTTTAATATTACTTATTGGATCATTACAAAAATTACATTTTAAACTAATTCTTTTCTTGGTTTAATTCATATTTTTAAAAAGAATGCTAATTTAATTTTAACATTTTATGAATTTGAACGGATATACTAATAGTGGACCTATTGTTTGTAGAAGATGTTGTCAACAATCAATGAATCATTCAGAACTATCAAGTTTTTCGAGAATGTTCAGATTACCTTCATTAAATTTTAATTACAAAAACCAGAAATTTGATAACCCTATGCTGAGTCATGATCATTGATGGAGTGAGATAATTTTTTATCATCCTGAGTCATATCTATTGACTTGGACAGAAATAGATTTTTACCAAGAATGAAAAATGTTTAAAATATTTTGCAAGACCCAGAACAAACAATAAATTCTGTAAAGAAAAGCCTTTGTACTAAAAAATATTAATAAATATTTTGCCATTTGCACAATAAAAGCAAATAAAATGCTCATATTTGACAAAAACTTTGGACCAGAGCACTAAATTAAAAGTAGTAAACACAGAGGCAGAAGCTGAGAATTTTTTTATTTTCATTCTCTTCCTCATTTTACAAATTTTTCATTAATTTCACTTTGTAACTACCCTCATCTTCTTTGTAACTCAATTTTGCACTTTCTCTTCTTCTCCTGTTTTCTTCTTCTTCTTCTTCTTCTTCTCCTCCTCCTCCTTCTTTTCCTCCTTCTCCTCTCGCTTCTTCTTCTTTTCCTTCTCCTCCTCTCTCTTCTTCTTCTTTTCCTTCTCCTCCTCCTTCTTCTTCTTCTTCTTCTGCTTCTTACTTCTATTTGACTTCAGTCTAAACACTTCAACCAGTTCTTCCCATATTTTCCTTTCATTAATTATTCAGTCAAAATTTCATTTTGTTAATCATTTGTTTTCATTAAAATTTCATTTTTTGGGTTTGAATTTCATTAGGGTTTAATTTGTTCCTTACATTCTTTCTCCTACTCTGCTCTCATTTGGTCAACAAAGAATTTTCAAGAAAATTTAAACATACCTGTAGAATCATTAGGTAAGTAATCCACCTGAAAAACTAATATACCCAATTTAAATATGTTTTTTGTGTGTGGTTTTTCAGTATAAATAAATCAGCACTACTTTATTTCTAGTATTTTCAATCACAAAATATGGAATCATTTTTCATCTTACCCATTTTCATGGAGTGATTTTTGAAGTAATTACCTCAAGAGCCTTTGTCAATTAACTCTTAAATATTAGATTCAGCTGCTCAGCACTACTTTATTTCTAGTATTTTCAATCACAAAATATAATCAAGGCACAGTCTTTCTCATATTAGTTTTCTATTTTCTTTGTCTGGGCTTAGCTACTCTTTAACCCCAAAGGGCCATTTTTTAAAATAATTTTCTAATTTTTCCCGTTTCCTATAGTAGAACCAAAATATTACTTTAAGAATATTAAAGAAGAAATTACTCATTCTAAATGGCAATTTTCTTGAAAAAAATTTCCCTTAAAATTTTAAGAAAATGGCATTTAGCTATATAGAGATATAAATGTGAAATTTCAAGGTCCTTTTACAGAAAATTTTTAAGTTTTGAAAACTTTTTAGAACTCATTTAAGTGCAATAACTCCCAAATACAATAGTGTTAACAAATTGTTGGGAAAAGTGCATATTAAGGGGCTTGAGATATTTTTTAAACAATTTACATTTGTATAATTTTTTAAAAAAACAAAAAGAATATCCCAAACCAAATGAAATTGTTTTTTTCAGGTCGCTTTCCAACATCAAGGTCATTTGGCGACCAGTGTGATTTTTAAACTGTAGGGAGAACAAGTAATACAAACACACACATCCATGCCTGAGGCGGGATTTGAACCTGAGACACTAAGCAGCTACAGCTCTTCAGCCTTACTGACCTCGGCTATCCAGGCCGGCAAAAACAAACTGTATGTTATATTAAACAGTGCAATTAGCACTATAGATTGGAAAACTTTGAAGAAAAAAATTGGAGCTATTTTTGATAAAATGGCATTTGGGCGTATCTGAAAATGCAGAATTTTGAACTCATTTTCACAGGGGACTGTTGAGTTTTGAGAAACTTTATATGATATTCAAACCACATGTACTCATAAATATAATAATGTGAACAAATCGCCACTCATGTAATAAATATTAACGACATGAGAGATAAGTCAAACAAATTACATGTTTGTAATTTTTGAAAAACAAATAGAGCAATATGGTGTTTATGTTATCTAATAGAGTACATTTAGCACTATCATCACCAAAAGTTTACAGAAAAAATTTGGAGCCTTTTCAAGAAAATCCTGTTTTTATTATGTTTTAATATTGCACGAAAAGTACTAAAATTTTTAAAAAATGTACATGACCTTCATGAAAGAACTAAATATAAAGAAAAAATTTTACTACATGGGAAAATCTCTATCTTCAATTTTGTTGTTGCTGGAAGACGTCGGAAAAAATTCAAACTTTTGAAATTTTCGAAAATTCAGAGTAACAGTGAAAATTGGACACTTTTCATCTTTACAAGTATTTAACTCCATTCTTTCAAAATATTTTAAGAAAAAATTTGGGTCAATTTTTGGGAAAAATTTTTAAAATTTCCCAGGGCATCATGAAAGTAGGCCCAAAATTTGGAAGAATGTGTTTTAAAGTCGCCGCGCTTCAAGACAAATTGGGTCAACCAGGGCATATTCATTTGGGAAAACATCCTACATATGGTTTGTACGCTAACGGTGTTCACAGACAGACAGAAGGACGAACACACGGCCGGACGTTTTGGAAAAACTACTTTCTCGATTTCAGGGGACACCAAAACGTGTATTTACGTTGAAGTTTCGAAATCAATTTTCTGCAGCTTTACATATCTTTCTCTACACTGCGTATACTACTCCATATATATGTTCGTATTCGAGAAAGTGACTAGAGGTGCGACAGAATGGCACAGACTTTCCCGTATTCATTTTCTATTTTCTTTCATCTGGGCTAGCAATTCGGACTTACCACATACCCTTGCAAGCTGCCATCTACCGCCGGCCAAAGAACATTTTTTAAAAATTTTCTCAATTTTTTGGTTTTCTAGTATTAAAACCGAAATGTTACCTTAATAATAGTAAAACGTTGTCCTAAATGGCAATTTTATTGAAAATTTAGGGAGTGATTTTTAAGAAAGTGTCATTTAATCATTACTATAAATGAAAAATTTAAACCCTTTTACAGAAAATTTTTGAGTTTTTGAAAAAGTTTATTTGAAGTCATTTGTAGCACTTAACTTACAAATGCAACAGTTTTTACAAATCACTGGAAATGTCCGTATTAACGACGTGAGAGACAAGGAAAGTAAAAAAGAAAGTAAAAATACATTTGTGTAAATTTTGAAAAAACAAAAGAATACCCCAAAATGAACTATATGACATATTAAACTGGACAATTAGCTCAATCCTATGAAAAAGTTTGAAGAAAAATGTTGAAGCATTTTTGAGAAAATGGCGTATGAACGTTTCTGAAAATGTGGAAATTTAAGCTCATTTTCATAGAAAACTGTTGAGATTTTCAGAAACTTTTTTGAACATTATTTAAAACACATGTAATCCAAATATAATAATGTTAACAAATCACCACTAATATAAATATTAACGACTAAGAGACAAATAAAAAAATACATTTTTGTAATTTTGGAAAAAACAAAAGGATAGAGCAATATGACATTTTGTCATCTCAAAGTGTACATGTAGCACTATCCGTATCAAAAGTTTAAAGAAAAAATGGGAGCTGAAAAAATATTGTTTTTGTTATTTTTCTAAATTGCACGTATTGAATGCCATATTGCGCGAACACTACTAAAAGTTACAAAAAAATGTGCATGACCTTACTGAAAGAAATAATTGTGGACAACAAATTTCTTTTGAAGAAAAAATCACTATCTTCAATATTGTAGTTGAAAGACAACCCCGAAAAAATATCGAACTTTTACAATTTTCGAAAATTCAGCGTTAACAGTGAAAATCGGAGCTATGTCTCTCCATTCTTACTGTGTTTACTCTATTCCTACAATAATGTTTTTAAAGAATTTGGAGCCATTTTTGAGAAAATTTAGAAAACGTCCCAATGGCTTCGTGTAAAGTATCCCCCAAAATTATTTAATATTTTTCAAAATCGCAGTGCTGGAACTCAGGCAATTTTGACAGGGGTTTCTCCAATTAGGAAAAGATTGTACGCATGGTTTTGGCGCTAGTGTTGTTCACATAAACCGGACAGATGGATGTTTTGCCGTCAATCGATTTGTTGGTATCAAGGGTCCATAAAACATGAATTCTGGCTACACCACGTTAAGGGATTTTTCTAAATTTAGCAACTGAATTTATCCACTTTTTCATTATCAGGGGCCTCGCAATAACAGTTTTCGCCGAAAATTTGCCCTTTCTTCTCACAGAATTACATTACTTCCTCTCTACTGCGTAAACGGTAGCAAGAATGTAAAAAATTGAGTGATAAAAGTAAGGTATGAATATCACAATAAATTATAAAGAAAATTATATTAGAAATTAAAATAACATTAGCAAACTAGTGATGCAAGAGAATGGCATGGATAGTTTTCTATTTTCTTTTGTCTGAGGCTTTCTTCTGTCTCTTCCAACTTGCCACACACTCTAGCCAGCTACCTTCTGTCGCCGTCCAAGTACTTTTTTTTTCACATTTTCTCAATTTTGGGGTTTCCTAATAGTACAACCAAAATATTACTTAATGAATATTAAAGAAGAGTAAAGCCTCAACATAAATGGCAAATTTTCATTGAAAAATTTGGTGTCATTTTTAAGAAAATGGCGTTTACGCATTATTGTAACTTCGAAATTTGCTTTTTCACAGAAAATTTTTGAGTTTCCCAAAGAACTTTATTAGATGTGATTTGAAGCACTTAACTCACATTAGTGTTTATAAATTGCTGGAAGTATTAATGGTATGAGAGATATTTCAAAATAATTACATTTGTGTAATTTTGAAAAAAACATAAGAATGCCACAAAATGAACTTTCTTTTATATTAACCAGTGCAATTAGGACTCTTCATTGAAAAAGTTTGAAGAAAAAATTTGGAGCCATTTTTGATAAAGAGGTGTTTGGCGTTGTGAAAATGCAATTATGCTCAATTCCACACAAAACTTTTGGGTTTTTGAGAAACTTTATCTGACATTATTTAAAGCACATGTACTCATAAATACAATAATATTAAAAAAATCACTGGTAGTGTCAATTGTTACAATGTGAGAGACAAATCAAAAATATTTACATTTGTGTATTTTTAAAAAACAAAGGAATGGAGCAATGTGATATTTATGTCATCTTAGCACTATACTACCAAAAGTTAAAGGGAAAATATTGTAGCATTTTTGAGAAAATCTTTGTGTAATTTTTAAAATGCACATATGCATGCAATATTCTGAAAACCACTCAAATAAAAAAATGTATATGACCTTAATGAAAAAAACTAATTATGAAGAACAAATGTTTAATTTAAGGAAAAATATTCATCTTCAATTTTGTAGTTGAAGGAAGATGCAAAAAAAATCAAACTTTTCATGTTTTCAAAAATTCAGTTATTAGTGAAAATCAGACCTATGCCATCTTTATAAGTGTTTATCACTCTATTCTTAAAAGAAATATAAAGAAAAAATTTGGAGCCATTTTTAAAGAAAGTTTGAAAATGTCCCAAGGGTGAAGTACTCCTAAAATTTAATAAATGTTTTTCAAAATTGCAGAGCTTCCACTCAGGCCAGATTGTCAGGGGTTTATTCAGTTTGGAAAAAATTGTATGCATAAATATAGGTGTTAGTTGTTGTTCACATACACCAGACAGACGGGATGGACAGATGTTTTAAAAAAAACAACACTTTTTCGATATCAGGGGTCCCCAAAATGTGTATTTCCATTTAAATTTGAAAATTGATTTTCTGTAGCATTACATAACTTTTTCTGTACTTATAGTATATTATTCTGTATATACATATGTATATGAAAAGAAAGTAAAAGTATAACAGAGAATAATTACAAACTGATCACAGTACTTGCAACATACATGGAATAATCAAAGCACTAGAATTTTCACTACTATGAAGCTCTTAAAAATATCTACATAATCACAAAATTGACTTTGGCACATATTCTTGTGTCAAATTTCTATTATAAAGTATGAAACTGTCACATACAAAAATTGTTGGAATTTAATTAATAATCTTGTATGCAAACTATCTCCAGCATCTGAATCACTGTTAAAATGGAATAAATATCCTACAGAAATTTCCAAAATTTTCCCAAAGTGTGAATACAGGGATGTCAATGATGAAAGTGTCATGTAGCCACATGTAATTACACAATAGAGCTAGTGCTAAAAGATTCTAGCCCCTTACAAGTTGCACTGTTTTCCCAGAGCACAATGTTGCATTTTGCATTTTTTGAAGCCCTCTAAGCATCTAGCCAAGTAAGATGGCAGAAATTACCCTTTTGCAAAGTTAAGAAAAATATTTAGTCAAATCATTCTGATCCAAAATAAAAATTGTTCAACTTATTTCCAACTCTAATCTTATTCTCTGCCCTTTACAATGAAAAAGTTTTTTTATTTTGTTTATTGCCATTATGCTTTGAATTTTTAAATTAAAAATACTGGCAATTTAAAAACATACTTCTTTCCTTTTTAAATTTTTTTATGTTTAGTTCCTATGCTATTGAATTATGAATATTTTCAGATTTTTTAGTGGTGATACAAATCAAGAGAATAAAACTAAAGCATAGAACATTTGTTGTGGTTAAATAAACACTTGTTTATTTTATAAAAGTTTTATTTAAGAAAACGAGCACATGGTTTGTACTGCACCGTTACAGAGTACTGAGTACAGGACACTTGTGTCACAGAGTAGTCATATCAGTCTATGGTACAGAGCTTACAGAGTAGTGCGCAGTGTGGCAACTGCATCTAGCGGTCACTTGCTAAACTAACATACAACATCTCCCTCACAAGATACAATTTATAAAAAAAGACATTACACAAGATATAACGAAAGATTAAGATATTCTTTCAAAATACAACATATTGAACTTAATCTATTGATCTTAAACATAATCTTTGTAGTACTTTGGTTTGTTTACTAGTCTACCTGATCTTGTAACTCCAATAGCCTTTGGATTCGTTTGATTACATTTGGCTTGTGTTTGTGGTTTGACATAAGCATCATTTTGATCATCATCCTTTGTATTGACA
Source organism: Teleogryllus oceanicus (assembly GCA_964035755.1). Classification (NCBI taxonomy): domain Eukaryota; kingdom Metazoa; phylum Arthropoda; class Insecta; order Orthoptera; family Gryllidae; genus Teleogryllus; species Teleogryllus oceanicus. The sequence goes on from CAXIVR010000014.1 coordinate 8,165,610, forward strand.
TTAGTATCGTTTTGAGCTGTATTTGTTAGTGTGTATTCTTGTGTACATGCATTTTTGAGATACTTGTTTATAAGATCATCATAACTATCATTGTCGTTCTTATCAAATCTGTTAACTTCAAATTTCCTAAAAATCTGATTTCTCACATAAATTTGGTTGTTTCTATCTAACTTAACAACATATGATCTGTACTCTTCTCTGTTAACTGAACCATAACTTGATCATTTTTCTTTAGTTCTGTTAAATCTTTTGCATTCGTATCATAATATTGCTTTTCTCTTAGCTTTTTATCTTCATTCACCTTTTCGAACCTCACATGTTTATATTTTGGCAAGAGCATTTCTTGGTTCGTTGGCAATATACCATTTAATCGTCTTCCGAACAATATTTCAGCAGGAGAAGGAAGACCTCTACCTAATGGCGTATTTCTATACTCAAGCAACGTAATGTACATATCCTTGTTGTCAAACAATGCTTTCTTTAAAAGTGACTTAATAGTTTGAACGTGCCTCTCAATTAGGCCATTGGACTGTGGATACCTTGGAGTGCTTGTCTTGTCACAATTTCCCAGTCTTCTAAAAAGTTTGAAACTTTTGATTCACGAACTGTACATCATTGCCTGTGTATAGAAGTTCCGGTTTACCATGTCGGGAAAATATCGATTTTACATGATGTATTACATTCTCATATGTAGTGTTATCATTCAAACAACATACTTGGAAATCGTGAATACGCGTCTACTATTAATAAATATTTCTTTTTATTAAGTTCGAACAAATCAGCTGCTATTGTGTGCCATGGTCGGTCGGGAATTTCACGAGTCATCATTGTTTCTTTCTGATTACTATTTTGGAAAGTTAAACAAGCTGGACAATTCCTAACGACATCTTGAATTTCTTTGTCAATATTAGGCCAAAACACATTTTCTACTGCCCTAAATTGTTTTCCAACTCCCATGTGGTTATAGTGCAATCTATCTATCATGTCTCGTCTCATGGTTTGGGAATTACCAATCGATCTCCTCTGTAGATTGTTCCTTTGACTACAACCAATTCATCTTTGCAAAACCAGTATGGCTTGATATCGTCTTTACCTGACCTTTGGAATTTGGCCATCCTTCAGAATTACTGTCATCAAGTTTTGCAATTCCTCGTCTTTGGCTGTTTCTTCTTGAACTTTCTCGAACTTTTTGGAGAAATATTGTGAAATAAAATGGAGTTCACCTGAGCATCTAAGTCATTTTCGTTGACTTCAAAATTTTTGTCATCATAACTGGCTCTTGATAGAGCATCTGCTAAATATAATTGGGATCCGGGTTTGTATTTTACTGTAAATTGGTATGGCTGCAAACTGATACGAAGGCGTTGTAGTCGCATCGGGGTTTTGTTTAGATCCTTTTTAAAGATTGACTCTAATGGTCTGTGATCTGATTCTACTGTAAATTCTTTACCATAAAGATATTGATGAAAACGTTGGCACGAATACAATAGCTAGCATTTTTTTTTCAATTTGTGCATAGCGTTGTTGTGTATCTGTTAAACATTTCGATGCGTACGCTACTGGTTTCCATCCTGGATAACTACTGCCCCCCATTCCGTCCCTTGAACTATCTACCGACAAAATTATCGGTTTCTTTTCATCATAGAATTGTAAAACAGGACTGGTTGAAAGTACTTCTTTTAACTGTGAATTCTTTCTGGTGGGCGTCTGTCCATCCTATGCACCTCTTTTTTTAATTGTCTCAAATTAGTACTGATGTCAGACAGATTGGGTATATACTTAGCTAAATATGTAATCATTCCCAAAATCTGCTAAGCTCCACGACATTCTTTAGTGTTGAGTATCTGTTTATTGCTTCCACTTTGTCTGTGTCAGCTTTAATACCATCAACAGAAATAACATGTCCCATGTACTTGACCTGATTACTACAGTACTGTATCTTGTTTGGGCTAAATCTTACACCTCTTTCTCTAGCTCTGTTGAGAACACGATTCAAAGTTTCATCATGTTCTTTCTTTGTCTTTGAATATATAATGAGATCATCAATGTACACTTTATGTTTGGAATATCTTCAAAGATTTCTGTGAAAGTTCTGTGAAAAATCTCTGGAGCTATGGACAATCCAAATGGAAGCCTAAGAAAACGATACCTGCCAAAAGGTGTGGCAAATGTCGTTAGCTTCGATGCTGTATCTGACAACTCAATTTGCAGAATCCTCTATGCGCATCGAGAACTGTGAAAAATTTTGAGCCAGCCATTTCTGCTGTAATTTCTTCAAAAGTTGGCATTTCATACCTTTCTCTTACCAAAGCTGATTTAAATGAAAAGGGTCCAAACAAATTCTCAGGGATTTATTTGGTTTATGCACTAAAACCAATGGGTTAACAAATTCTGATGGTTCAGTCATTTTAGTGATGATACCATCATCTTCCATTTTTTGTAACTCAATTTTTAAATCTTTCATTATTTTAAAAGGGACTCTACGACACGGAACTGCGACAGCTTGATAACCTTCTTTTAGTTTGAAATCATGAGGTTTATTGCTAATCTTACCTATACCTTGAAAAACATCGTGATGCTTTTGCATAAATTCGATTCATTGTCAACTTCTAAAGTATCCACAGTTTTTCTTACCAAATCTAATTCTTGCAGACCCTCGACTATAATAGGTGCTGATTTGTCAGTCGTGCGAACAATTACAAAATCCATTTTGTACTTTCGATCGTTAGTGAAACATTCAGTTTACATGAACCTATAACATGGAGCTTTTGCCCACCATAATTAGAAATATCATACTGACATTGATTGAGATTTTGTGATATCTAATTTTGAAAAAAATACTCTGGAATTACATTAACATGTGCTCCCGTATCAAGTTTAAATTTAAGTGTCTTATTGCAATCAAGAATTTTTAACATGGTAAACCAATTGTTTTCTAATTTTATATCATTAATTTCAAGTGCACCAAGAATATACTCACATTCATCATCATTTCCATTTTCTATGCATTTACAAACTTTGAACGACACATTTTGCAAAATGACCTAATTTTTACATTTTAAGCATACCTTACCACTTGCCGGACACAAGTTTTTGTATGAAACAAACCGCATCTTTGACAACCTGGTCTGGATGAAGTTGTTTGTTGGCTTCTTGTTCTGTTGACTGGGTCTGTTGGCTGCACTGATTTCTTGAGACATTTTGCGTACTTCCTGATCGTTGTTGTGTGTCCTTGTTGCATTGGGATGAGCACCTGGTTTCTTCTTGGGATGAAACTGTTTTCTAACTGCATTTACTGACAGCTTATTGGTGTTGTCCGTCATTGTCTTTATGTGAATGTCTGCTTCCTCCGTGGCCTTCGCAAATTTTATTGCCTTATCTAAGGTTAGGTTTGTTTCCGAAGAAGCCTGTCCTTAACCCTTTGGTCGTAAACACCACTCACGATTCGATCTTGGATCAAACGATCTTTAAGATTACCGAAATCACAATTGCTGCAAGCTTTCTCAGTTCTGTAAGATACTGATCAAAACTTTCATTTGCACCTTGCACACGCGTATTAAACTTGTGACTTTCGACACTGATATTTTTGTGGTAAGAAAAATTTGTCCAATTTACTTAGCACTGTTTTAAACACTTTCTTTTTTGCTTCAGTCAATGTTAAAGTGTTGAAAATATCGACAACACTGTCACCAGCACAATGCAATAAAACTGCAACTTGGATTTGTTCATCCTTTTGTTGATGCCCGTTGCACACAATACAACTGGGAAAATGTTTTGAATTTTGCCAGTTGATTCCAAGATCACCTTCCATGGACATCGCTTAGGCTGCTTAGCGATTCCATTGTTTGCAGTATGCTCTTTTTCGAATGATTACTGGCACTGAATTACATCAGGCAACTTTTAACTTGTTCGAAACAAATGTTGAGAACACACCGTACTTCGACTGAGTTTACCGACAGCTTACGACTGCGCCATGTTGTGGTTAAATAAACCTTGTTTATTTTATAAGAGTTTTATTTAAGAAAACGAGCACATGGTTTGTACTAGTGTTGGGCTCGGTGGCGCCCAACTGTTGATTGAACCGTTTGTTCGATTGCTTTTCCTAACGATTCGTTGAATCGTTGAAATCGTTCATATCGTTCACCAATTGTGACGTATCTGTGCTGTGATTGGTGGATCACAGTTATTGAGGCGGCTCTTTCAAAATCGAAGAAAATGGATATTCATGAATAATGTAATTACTATTTCATAAACCATAGAATGTTTAGTACATCTTGACAGAAACGAACGTTATGAATCGTTTTAATAATCAATGATATCATCTTTTATGTCAATCTGCCCAATTAATCCGAAGATCTCTTCCAAATGAATGTAGTAATACAAATGCATGGAAGAAGTATAATTACTCAAGGAATATTTATGAAGTAAGTAGTTTCTTTTACACGACTCCAGTTATTTGTGGTTTATTAGTTTTCAATGTACATTAAATAATAGAACCATTGTTTGTAAATGAATTCTTTAATATACAACACTAGGAAGTTGCACGTTGCTTCGTAGAAGCCTGAGGTTCGCTCTCACGGTTCGTGAGTCACGAAGTCGATTCACTACTCACTAGCGCCACCATGGAGCAGACGTCCATCGAAGAACTACATGGACGACGGACCGAATCCCCCGGTCCAACGGTGCAACGACCAACGATGAAAACGGGGAAAAACGGGGGGCAATGTGGGGGGGGGCACAAGGACTCTTTTAAACATGGCGGCTATTGAAATAAATGGTGATTACATTACAAAATGATGAAATAAATGTATTCTTTTCCCTGTATGTTTCATTTAAATATATGCAATTGTGTATGGGTAAAACGAATGTAATCTTACTTTCTAAATATACTCTTCGTAGTATTATTATTATTATTATTATTTTTTTTTTTATTTTGGTGAGAGGAAAAATGCGGTATCACCTTCAGGGATACAGATGGTAATCCTGGTGTGTGGGACACATACTCCCCATTCTCTCCAGTGGTATACCCACTAAAAAAACCTCTCTTCTTATGCCCATGCGCCTCTCCACGGAATCGTCGCGAGACATTACTTCATGGAGAGGCAGGCAGGTGGCTGAGCCTTTACTTCATTTTACGTTCGGAGTCGCTCTTCTTTCCTTTTTCATCACAAGAGGTCAAGAACTCTTGTATTGTTGTCACCTTTCCTCCGATTGAAGCATAAGCCGAACTATGTTTGATGAATGTCTGCCTCAAATACTCGTTCAATCTTCTTCTCCATGTGTCCCATGCTACGCATGCAAATATTAATGTGCATGGCGTCATGTATCGTAACCATAGAATTCACATTTTGATCCTTATGTCTTTTAAATCTAAATGGTAGGATTTAAACAACCATGACCTGTGAGCACTTGTGTGAGGTAGAAATTACTTCTCCGTGCATTCTATTGAACCATGGTTCGATATGCGGTATCAGAGAGTGTGTCCACCTTCCTTTAGGATCCCCATCCCACCTGTCCTGCCATTCCGCCAGTAGTGATGTTCGGGCGCTCTTCTTAATGTCTTCTTTCGTCCTACTCGCCGGTTGTTTCCCGCTGGAGTCAGCAGACTTTTTCGCTTCGTCATACACCGCTTTTCTTTCTCTAGCCAACATATCAATGGGGGTATTCTGGCCAGTACCCCTACTGCGCATCGGATCTGTGCGATAAGCCGACACTATTCTCAGCCCCAATCTCCGCTGCGCACGCGTGCCTTCCAGTCCTACGCTTGCTTTACCTGGTTGTCAGCCCACACCGGAGCCGCATAAAGCATTTGTGAGTGGGCTACGGCCAGCAATCATACGTCTCTTCGCTTCTTTTGGTCCTCCTATGTTTGGCATAATTCTGGAGAGGTTGGCTCAGTAGCTGCTGCCTTGTCTGCCATTTTGCTGATGTAGGGGCCAGAAGCTCAGCCTATGGTCTATTTCGACACCTAATTATGTAATTTGGCGTTTCAGGATATTTACTCCGTCAAAGTGATGCGGAATTGGATAACTCTTCGGTCCGTTACTAGTACTGCCTCTGTCTTTTCAGCTGCCATTTGCAGGCCTCTTTGCGTCATCCATCTTTTAACCTGAAGAGAGACTCATTTGGTGCATCTCTAGCAGTTCTGTGTTTCCTGTAGCTAGTAATCAGCGTGTCGTCTGCATATCAATCAGCTGGGTATGTTGTGGTAGGTCGATTTTTAATAGGTCGTCTTACATGACGTTCCATAGAATGAGCCTAGTTTCCGAACCTTGGTACTCCACATGTCACGTCACACGTCGTCTTCCCCATTGCGAAGAGATTCGTATAGACTATACTCCTCTCATGAAGATAGTCTTCAACCATTCTCAGAAGGTATTCAGGGACTTTCTTATCTATCAGAGCCTCCATGATGTCCTTCCATCTGGCGCTATTGAACGCGTTCTGATGTCACATGGCCACCAGAGCACAGAGTCCTTTCTTCTTCCCGTCACCCCTTTTGGCCTGTTCCGCAATCTGACCACTTCGAGAACCGCGTCGGTTGTCGTCCACCCCTTCCGGAAGCCATACTGTTTGGGGATGAGTCTGATAGAGTATACCTCCAGCCTTGATATAATTAGTCCCTCTAGTAACTTTCCCGCGGTGTCCAGGAGGCAAAGCGGTCTAAAGACGAGGTCTTGTCAGGCGGTTTATTACTGCCTTCCGGAGGAGGATGAGTTTCTACCTCTTCCATCTTCTGGGGAATATTCCGTCCTGAGACATGAGTTAAACACCGGAGAGTAGACAGTCAGGATGTTGCTCTGCAGCAATCTTGAGCATTTCGCTCGAATCCCATCGAATCCAGGCTTTCCCACATTTTTGGGGCTATTTGCAGCCCTCCCGTAGTTCGTCCGTCATGCAGGACTCCCTCGTCAAAGAGACGCTCGGTCTTTGTCTTGTCAGCACTCTCTAATGGGGAATAGGTCGCCACTGACTTTCCTCACCCGATCTGGATCGCTCAGTCAGGCGTCCTCCCTCCATTCTAAACTTCTTGGTCACAATTTTATGACCATGCCCCACGAGTCACTTTCGACCTCTTCATTGAGCCTCTTCCAACATATGACCTTACTTTTTAATCCTCTTTCTTGAGGTTTGCGAGTCGTCTTGTAATGCTCTTTAAAGTGTAGGATTCGTCTTAGCTCTCGTGCTTGCCTTCTCATGTGATGCATCTCTTACGTATTGCTGCTGTTTCCTGTAATCACCAATAGACCTGCTGTTTGCGTCCTAGGGCCACGACGTCTGAGCATCGAGGCATCGCATGCAGCTACTACTGTCTCGATTGTTGTTTTGCATTTCGTCAAAGTGTTTCTGCTTTTTGTCCAGTCAGGCTATTCAACAACTTGGATTCTTCCGAGACGTTTTACTTTGTCACATCCATTTTCTTACGGATTCCAGGGTGGTCGTTATTGTTCCTGGGTGGTCGCTTGTCGTTTGTACCCGCTCTGTTCCAATCAGAGGACACTATATATAGGTGGTCATAGAGTTCCTCCTCTAATGTTCCCAGCTCTCTTTGCATAACTGGCGAGGCTAGTTGAGCCTTATTGTCAGGTCTCTAGAATGGAGGAGGCGTTCCCTCGTTGGAAGGTTCTCCCAGCCCCCGAGTTTAGAATGATAAGATCATTCCTTGCCGCGAATTCACTAACAATAGCTCCTCTTCTATCGGAGCGTGTCTCACCCCATTCCGGAGATTTACCGTTGAAGTCGCCGGCAAGTAATATCTTTGATTTGGCTGTCTGTAGACTAGTGTCTAGTTCGTACATTTCGGCTATAAATTTGTCGATGGTATCGTTCGGAGAGAAGTAGCAGCTGTATATTCTTATGTTACTAACTTCTACCCAGACGAACCCGTACTTCGTCACCGTGTACTTCTGTACGCCTAGGTTTACCATTTACAACCTTAATACCAGCTCTTCTCTGCGCATCCTGATACCACGTAGTCGTCAGAGGGCTGTTCACAAAATAATATCAGGTCTATCTTCTTTTCGGCAGCTACCTGCAGTGCCGTCAACGTGCCTGTCTTGCTTCTGCCTAGATTAATTTGTAACAATCAGACATATCTGGCGCGTTTGTCTTTTTACATGCCGCAACCAAACGACTCACATCTACTGCCTCCCAGGGCATGGTCGTCGCTTTTGTTCCTGTCTTTGCAGAGAATGCTAGGTTTCCCCTGCAATCTTTTACATTGTGTCTCACTTTTGCCACATTTGTAGCAAATGTTTCGCTTCTGTCAGGGCCCTTGCAGGAGGTTGATATGTGCCGAAATCAGACATCTGAAGCATCTTATCTGCCTCTCTTGCTAATCAGCGAGTTAACCACCCAATTTTGAGCTTTTTCAGTTTTAAAAGCTCTTGGGCATTCAGCTGGTAGCAGTAGTGTCGCTGTTTGCACTACCGTATCCCTCCGCATTCTACAGGAGCCAGCGATTTCTGAGTCTCTGCTTTTATCGCCTGGGCAACCGCCTCGACAACCTCTTCGACTACTGCAGTCTCGTCGATGTCCCTTATTTTAATAAGCGCTGGCACCAGCCTTTTACTGTGGCTTGCGTGCCTACTGCCTCCACTACTGCCTTGTTCAAGAGTCAATATCCCCGCCAGTCTTCCGGATGACGATTAGCAGCTCCTTCCTTTGCGTCCTGCGGATCTTCAGGATCTCTGCCGCGTGTGCCTTGGGGTCTACCGACTCCTTCATTTTTGATGATATCCGCGTAAGTTCTTACCATCTTTAGCCACTACTTTAATCGCCTGGTTCTGTATACCCAGGGCGGTTCTTGGGCCTTCCCGACTCTGTTGCTTTTTGCTTTTTCTTTCTTTTTGGTCGACTTTGCGAACAACCATGTCTATTCATAGTTGTTCTACCGTGGCCTCTGTTTCCACTACTTCTGCCTTCTTCTCTTTCACGGCATTGTCCGCCGTTACCTCTCCTTCCGTCACTGTCACCTTCTCTTATCCAGTCCTGGTGGTTTCCGCCGGGGCACAGACTTCTCTGTGCCTGCCCTTTTTCTTCCCTTGGCGAGTCTCCGCATAGTGCTTTCCTATTTTCGTAGTTGAGCACTCTTGTAGTCGATCCAGGAACTCTGCTCTTTCCTCCGCAATGGCCTTGCATTTGTATTTCATCGAGTCGATGTCATGCAAGGCTTTCATCAGTGCATCCTTTACCGGCTGTAGGTTATTTCGGAGCATTTGCCACTTACCACACTTAAGGCAGTTGCCAGGTCCTCGACTAACTTCGTCTGTGCCCCATGCAACATCTCCATGGCCGCCCACTTCTCCAGCAGTATACCCATAGCTCTTGGCGGTATCACCACGCTCTCCTCTGCAGGGAGATCAGCTTCACGCACCTCCAGGGAGTTAATCGCACTTGTATTGTCTGACCGAGGCGCCAAGTCCACGTCTCTGTCCTTAACTCCTGTGGGTACACCACTTGTCGTAGGGGTACTTGGAGGTGATCTCTGCAATTTCGGCTCTGTAGGTACTCCAGATATGGAGGGCTGCTTTGGGAGGTGATCTCTGCCTTCCGCCTTCCAACAGAGGGGTTAAATGCACTTAATGGCATTATCTGACAAGGGACGCCAAGTGATCCGTCTCATTTATTATTATTATTATTATTATTATTATTATTATTATTATTTTTTTTTTTTTGGTGAGGAGGAAAAAATGCGTATGCACCTTCAGGATTCAGATGGTATAATCCCTGGTGTGTGGGACTCCATTCTCAGTGGTATACCCACTAAAAAGCCTCTTCTTATGCCCTTGCGCCTCTCCACGGAATCGTCTTGAGACATTACTTCTACATGGAAGGGGCGGGCGAATGGCTGAGCCTTTACTTCATTTACGTTCAGGTCGCTCTTCTTTCCTTTTCATCACAAAGGTCAAGAACTCTTGTATTGTTGTCCACCTTTCACTCCGATTGAAGCATAAGCCGAACTATGTTTGATGGAGAAATGTCTGCCTCCAAATACTCGTTCTTCTTCTCCATGTGTCATGCTACGCATGCCAAATATTGTGTGCATGGCGTCATCTCGTAACCACAGAATTCACATTTTGAGTCATGCTCATTTAAAATCTAAATAGGTAGGATTTAAAACAAACCATGACCTGTGAGCACTTGTGTGAGGTAGAAATTTACTTCTCCGTGCATTCCTATTGGACCATGGTTCGATATGCGGTATCAAGAGGTGTGTCCACCTTCCTTCGAATCCCCATCCCACCTGTCTGCCATTCACTTAGTAGTGATGTTCAGGCGCTCTTAATGTCTTCTTTCGTCCTACTCGCCGGTTGTTTCCCGCTGGAGTCAGCAGACTTTTTCGCTTCGTCATACACCGCTTTTCTTTCTCTAGCCAACATATCAATGGGGGGTATTCTGGCCAGTACTCCTACTGCGCTGTCGGATACTGTGCGATAAGCCGACACTATTCTCAGCCCCAATCTCCGCTGCACTTGCGCGTACTTGATCCCACGCTTGCTTTACCTAGTTTGTCAGCCCACACCGGAGCCGCATAAAGCATTTGTGAGTGGGCTGCGCAATCATACGTCTTCACTTCTTTTGGTCCTCCATATTTGCTTTTTAATTCTGGAGAGGTTGGCTCAGTAGCTGCTACCTTGTCTGCATTTTACGCGATGTAGGGCCCAGCTCAGCCTATGGTCTATTTCGACACTAAGTATGTAATTTGGCGTTTCAGGATATTTACTCACGTCAAAGTGATGCGGGGAATTGAATAACTGATCCGTTACTAGTACTGCCTCTGTCTTTTCAGCTGCCATTTGCAGGCCTCTTTGCGTCATCCATCTTTTAACCCTGAAGAGACTCATTTAGGGTGCATCTCTAGCAGTTCTGTGTTTCCTGTAGCTAGTAATCAGCGTGTCGTCTGCATATCAATCAGCTGGGTATGTTGTGGTAGTTCGATTTTTAATAGGTCGTCATACATGACGTTTCCATAGAATGGGCCTAGTTTCCGAACTAATGGTACTCCACATGTCACGTCACACGTCACGTCTTCCCCCATTTGAAGAGATTCGTATAGTTCATACTCCTCTCATGAAGATAGTCTTCCAGCCATTCTCAGAGAGTATTCAGGACTTTCTTATCTATCAGAGCCTCCATGATGTCCTTCCATCTGGCGCTATTGAACGCGTTCCTGATGTCTATGGCCGCAGAGCACAGAGTCTTTCTTCTTCCGTCACCCCTTTGGCCTGTTCCGCAATCCTGACCACTTCGAGAATGGCGTCAGTTGTCGTCGCCGCCCCTTCCGGAAACCATACTGTTTGGGGATAGGTCTGATAGGTATACCTCCAGCCTTGATACAGGTAGTCCCTAGTAACTTTCCCATAACGAATTGTCCAGGAGGCAAAGCGGTCTAAAGACGAGTCTTGTCAGGCGGTTTATTACCCTTCCGGAGGAGGATGAGTTTCTGCCTCTTCCATCTTCTGAGGAATATTCCGTTCCTGAGACATGAGTTAAACACGGAGAGTAGACAGTCAGGATGTTGCTCTGCAACAATCTTGAGCATTTCGCTCGGAATCCCATCGAATCCCGGAGCTTTCCCACATTTTAGGCTATTTGCAGCCTCCGTAGTTCGTCCGTCGTAAACAGGACTCCTCGTCAAAGAAGACGCTCGGTCTTTGTCTTGTCAGCACACTCTCTAATGGGAATGAGTCACTTATGACTTTCCTCACCCAGTCTGGATCGCTCAGTCAGGCGTCCTCCCTCCATTCTAAGCTTCTTGGTCACAATTTTGTAGGCCATTCCCCACGAATACTTTCGACCTCTTCGATGAGCCTCTTCCAACATATGACCTTACTTTTAATCTCTGCTTGAGGAGTTTGCGAGTCGTCTTGTAATACTCTCTTTAAATGTGGATTCGTCTTAGCTCTCGTCGCTTGCCTTCTCGCCTTGATGTATCTCTTACATATTTCTGCTATTTCCTGTATCCACCAATAGACCTGCTGTTTGCGTCTAGGGCCACGTCGTGTAGGCATCGAGGCATCGCATGCAGCTACTACTGTCTAGATTGTTGTTTTTGTAATTTCGTCGAGTGTTTCTGCTTTTTGTCAGTCAGGCTATTCAACAACTTGGATTCTTCCAAGGACGTTTTGCCTTGTCACATCCATTTCTTAGGATTCCAGGGTGGTCGTTATTGTTTCTGGGAGGTCGCTTGTCGTTTTGTACCCGCTCTGTTTCAACTGGGGACACTATATATAGGTGGTCACTTGGTTTCCTCTCTAATATTTCCCAACTCTTTGCATATCTAGCGAGGCTAGTTGAGCATATTATCAGGTCTAGAATGAAAGAGGCGTTCCTTCGTTGGAAGGTTCTCCCAGCCCCCGAGTTTAGAATGATAAGATCATTCCTTGCCGCGAATTCACTAACAATAGCTCCTCTTCTATCGGAGCGTGTCTCACCCCATTCCGGAGATTTACCGTTGAAGTCGCCGGCAAGTAATATCTTTGATTTGGCTGTCTGTAGACTAGTGTCTGGATTCGTACATTTCGGCGCAAATTTGTCGATGGTATCGTTCGGAGAGAAGTAGCAGCTGTATATTCTTATGTTACTAACTTCTACCCAGACGAACCCGTATTTCGTCTCCTTGTACTTCTGTACGCCTAGGTTACCATTTACAACCTTAATACCAGCTCTTCTCTGCACATCCTGATACCACGTAGAGTCGTCAGAGGGCTGTTCACAAAATAGTATCAGGTCTATCTTCTTTTCGGCAGCTACCTGCAGTGCCAAGTCGCGTGCCTGTCTGCTTCTGCCTGGAATTAATTTGTAACAATCGGGCATATCTGGCGCGTTTGTCTTTTTACATGCCGCAGCAAACGACTCATCTACTGCCTCCCAGGGCATGGTCGTCGCTTTTGTTCCTGTCTTTGCAGAGAATGCGCTGGGTTTTCCCCCTGCAATCTTGCATTGTGTCCTGCTTTGCCACATTTAGCAAATGTTTCTTCTGTCAGGAGCCCTTGCAGGAGGTTTGATATGTGCCCGAAATCAAGACATCTGAGCATCTTATTATCTGCCTCTCTTCGCTAATCCTGGCGGTTAACCCGCAATTTTGAGCTTTTCCAGTTTTAAAGCTCTTGAAGCCTAATTCAGCTGGTAGCAGTGATGTCGCTGTTGCACACTACCGTATCCCCTCCGCATTCTACAGGAGCCAGCGATTTCCTGAGTCTCTGCTTTTATCGCCTGGGCAACCGCCTCGACAACCTCTTCGACTACTACAGTCTCGTCGATGTCCCTTATTTTAATAAGCCGCTTTGGCACCAGCGCTTTTACTGTGGCTTGCATTTTCTGCGCCTCCACTACTGCGCGTTCGGAGTCAATATCACCGGTCTTCC